>PVIC010039701.1:0-16995 GCA_004025085.1 Thryonomys swinderianus | reverse complement strand
AAACTCATTTCAGTCATAAAAGTGATCTTTTCATCATGATGCCCTCACCATTTGTGCTTCCCTAGCTTTGTTCCCTAAGAACCAATCTGCACCTAACTCTGCAATCTGGGTCTCAGACTCTGTTTCTGAAGAATCTGAATATAAAGGAAGTAGATGAGAGACCTCTGGGAGAAAAGAAAGAAGACCTTGTTCTAAAGGCCTTACAGAACTGAGTTTGGAGAGAATAAAGAAAAGGGGTTTGAAAACTGTCTACAATCTTTCACAATTGAAGACAGGGTTATCAGGTTAAGTGTTCAGTTACATTTCCCATAGAATAAATAATTACAGCCCATTTGTAAATGGATTCAAGTAAAATACAAATAAGCAGGATAAAATAAATTTCTGTGTGACTAAAATATAATGGCTAAAACTCCTTTAAAACTTTTCTCTCTCTCACATAACCTTCCATGGATGGACAGCTCTAAGATTCAGAATGTTTTTCCCTCTCTGGCTTTTTGTGGACATTATTCCTACCGTTCTGCAACTACAGCTTTGCCACAGACTTTTTGTCACTCTTAACTCAGAAAACAATGGGCGGGGTCATGAAGAAGAGCACTACATCTTTAGAAAGTAACCCATTATAGAGAAATTTTTTCCTTGGTGACATGTAGCTGCCATAAAAGACTTGTAAGTATGAGAGACTATTGTGCATTTTATCACTGCTATAAAAATATTCTTTCTTAGAAGAAATATGGGTGGATATTTAATATTTCTGTCTCAGGCCTCTATGTGGGATTACACAATACGAATTGGGGGAAAGTAGTTGGATGAAAATCATATTATGTATCATAGAGAAAAAGATATTATTTAAAAGGATGTAGCAAATAAAAATAAATAACAAATAACAGGGGGATTTTCCTTAGAATTAATTTTTAAAACTCTTTGAGTGAGTGATGCCCTTACTTTGAATTTTATACCTAGATAACATAGACCAACCTGAAGTATAGAAGTAAATTTTGTCTTAAAGAAAAACAAAAGAAAAAATACACTTTCCATCTTTATCAGTGAACTTGGTGTTATTCTGACAGTAAGATTAGACAAAACAGCATCAAGAAAGAGAATTAGAGACAGTTCCTCTTGCGTTAAAGACACAGGAATCTTCGACTATAGTTTTCAATAAATGAATGTACCAACATAAAACTAATTATATATCTTGATCAAGGGAAATTTATTCTACCAACTCAAATTCTGTTAAATATCTGGAAATCATTTAATATAATGTACTATATTGATAATTGTGGAATAAAATTATATTATTAACTAGGTAAACACAGGAAAAAATTTGAGAAAATAAATTGTCTCACCTACCTAGGAAAATGAGGTGAAAAAAGATGATTAAGTCCATCTATGAAAATCTACAACAAACGTACTTAATGACCACCAGCATGGTTTCCCACTGATACACAGAAAGAATGCTCAGTGTTACCACTTCTATTCAGCACTATGCTAGAGGTTCAAGCATGTGAAGTCTAGAGACAAAATAAAAAGAATCATATTAGAAAGCAAGAAGTTATACCTATTCATAGATAGTATAATCCTGTGTACTGGATCCCCTAGGTAAAAACATATAAGTATTGCCTCCACCAAAAAAATAGAACAGATTATTTGAAATAATTTTAAAAGTTCAGCAAAGAAACAATACTTGTTACAATTTCATTTTTCAATGCAGTAATGAATAATTTTTAAATGATAGTAAGAAAATTCTGTTCTCAATAGAATTAAACAATAACTTTTGTAAAATCTTTTAGAAAAGAAATGTAAGACTGGCTGGAGAATTAGCTCAGTGGTTCTGGCGCCTGCCTCGCAAGCGCAAGGTCCTGACTTGGATCCCGGGAAACCACATACAATGCTGGGCATGGAGACTCACGCCCACCAGCAATCAGTACCACACACCACAGTGCCGGGCGTGGCGGCTCACGCCTGTAATTCCAGCCCTCGGGAGGCAGAGACAGGAGGATTGCTGAGTTCGAAGCTCACCTGAGCTACATAATGAGCTCAGAACCAGCTCGAACTACAAAGCGAGACCCTGTCTCAAAAAAAAAAAAAAGTAAGACTTATACATTTCAGCTATAAAACACTGTGCACTGAAATTAAAGTATATATGAATAATGGAATATTCTACGACTATGGATTGAAAGGTATACCATTTATTATGAAGAGGAATAATTATTCTGTAGATTCAGGAAATCCTTATAGAAACCCCAGCATGGCATTTCTGAAGTAACTGACAAGCTGATTCAAAACTTTCCTTATAATGAACCCAGAATAATTACAACAATTATTTAAGAGAAAAACACCACGGACTTTGCTAGTTTCAAAACAGACTATGAAAACAGTGGTCAAGACAGTGTACCATTAGTGTAGAGTTAGAGGCTGCAGACAAGAGAATAATATTTACACTTCTATTTGATTATATAACTGATTTTTGTTGCAAATAAATAATTAATGGATAAAGGAAAGACTTTTGATAAGTTTTTCAACAATAACTAAATATCCAATAAATAGTAATATTTAACATTTAATTCACATATTTCAGTGTATCATAGAATTAAAAGAGAGTTAATACCAAAAGTTTCAGAAGAGAATACAGGGAAATATCCTTAAACCATTGAATTAACCAAAGTTTTCTTTTTCTTTTTCTTTTTTTTAACTACAACACTCTAAGCAAAATTCATTAAAAAACTTAAATTGCATCAAAATTAAGACTACACATCAAAAGACATTAAGTAATTGAAAGACAGGTCAGAGTGTAAAAATACAAATGACAAGTTTGGTAAAAGATGATGTCTAGGTTCTAAATTTCAAAAGAAAGTTGAATAAATTTTCCACTGAGGAGAAGAAACAAAAGATTAAAAAGCCTACAAGAGTGTCCAACCTTACTAGCCATTAAGAGATTTCAAACTAATTGTCAGTTACTCTTGCAGAAGGAGTGGATTCACTAAAATCAGAAAGATAGGCAGCACATGTTGGTGAAGATGTGGACACAAGGTAGCCCTCAGGTCTTCCTGAGAGAACACGGTGCAGCGTGGATACTTGGGGAAACACTGCAGAAGTTTCCTAAAAAGTTACTTTCGTTTCACTTCTAAGAATATTCCAAGGAGATGTGAACACACAGAAATAGCTGTACCCATACATGTATGGCAGCATGACTCATGGTAACAAAGACCTGGAAATAAACCCTGCAACTGGTGAATAAAGAAGTTGTGAAAAGCAACACAAAGGTAAGGAATCCTGAAACACACCACACTGTGAGGAACCGCAAAAACATGCCTAGTTTGTGACAGTAAATCTTCTTTTCCTAAAGGTCATCCTGAAGCAATGTTGGCACAGTCCATAAGATATGGGTTTCAACTAGTCAACTCCTGTCCCTGTAGAAAGAAAGCAGATGGAAATGATTTATAAACTAAGGACCATAGTTGTAGCCAATCCAGTTAATTTGCTCATGCTGGTGCCAAAGGAAAGAAGCCAGATGCAAAAGGCTACCTCCTGAATGAATCCCTGAGATGTCAGAAAAAGCGAAACTAGGAGCAGAATTTCCTAGAAATGATGGAAAAGATATATTAAGAGTGATGAAAGTGTTATAAACTTAGATTTTGCTGAAGGCTATGCAACATGAAATTTTCTAGAACATGTTGAGTTTGAAATTTGAAATTAATGATGTTATGATCTACAAGTCATGTCACCCAATGTTAATAAAAAGATTTGAAAAATATTGGAAGCATGAAAAATATTTTCACTTGTTAAACATGTCTGAAAACCATATGACCATGGTATTATTTGGAAATCTGTGTTATTAAAATATTTCATAATAAAAATGTGAAAAGGTAATTATGCTAGGTTCTAATCTCTCATTTTGAATACAAGTAACAAAACCCTCAGAAGTTCCATTACTCATTCAAAATTACACAGCCAATTAATGCAGACTCAATACTCGGATTTGGGCCTCCTTCTGTTCCTTTCTTTCACACTGGGTGTTATTATTTCACTCATATGGCAGTGGGATATGGCAGCAACAGAGAATATTACTTTCTGTTCTGCTTCTTCCAATTTCTCTTTGTTGATCTGATTCATAATAAACTTGGTCAGAGAAACAATAGTAAATTCCGAGGAGATTAGAGGGATAAATTCAATGTTAAATATGAAAGTGCTGTATTTTGGGGACAGTTTTAGTATTTAATGAATCACTGGGAACTTGGAATCATGAAAATGCAGTTTCATAGTATGCTGCATTTTTAAAATATTTTATTTTATTTTATTTTGCTATGCAGTGGTCAACTTTGCTTAAGACTGAGTGGCAGCTTGAGCATTAATTCAAGGACCTAATTTCCTCGACTTAAGTGTGTGTGATATTTGCATGCAGAAATTATTTTTAGAAAACCTGAACATTGCTATGAAATGTTAATGTGTCTTTTGTATATATGTGATCTTTTCATCTTTTAAATATCATGGCTAGAATCACACCCTTTAGAAAAGAGGAGCACTTCAGTTCCTCCCTGTTTGTACATGTTTTAAAAATTTAGAATTACTTAAATGTTCAAAATATGCCAGAACATTAACTCAGATGGAATATTCAGAACACAGGCTGGTTATTCATTATTTTCCATATTGATTACATTGCATTTAGATGTTTGCCTTTGACATTTCTTTAAATTGGAAAAATGCATTAGTGCAAGTTCTATGTTGATTTATATAGGTTGCTTCTTTGGTTCTAGAATACTGATTTCATTTTTCAAGAAGGATTCGACAGAATATTAAGTTTAGCAATCTGTGTCCTAAGAAGTTTGTGCCCTAATCATATTTTTTCTATTTCTAAAAATTCGTTAACAAAATGTCCATATGTTTAGTTTTAGCAAAGGAAATATTCAGGTGTAGCAAAAACATGCTTTACCTGTTGTAGATTTCCTAATTATTTCCCCTGTCTATACTATAGTAAGAGCCATGCTTAGGAAGTGAATTTTAGAGAATATTCTAAGCCACTTCTCATTTTATATTTCTCATCCCTCCCTTTTAGAAAACAAAACCACAAAACTAAATGAAACTAAACAAAAATTGAAATGAAATAAATGCAAATCATAGCAGTATGTGCAGGTGGCCAAGAGGAAGTATCGTAAATTTTATAAAAGAGATCCACGTTCGTTTAGTGGCAAGCTGAGTTAATTGGGATGAAATGCTGCTATCCATGCTATTGCATTAGGTTGGATTTGGAGTTATTACTGCAGGAGATTAGGATAAAGTAGACTCCAAAGACAGCCAGATTTCATCTAGGTTGTTTATCTTCACTTCTCTTTTTACAGTGTGTGTGCACATGTATATAAACTAGCTGACTGGATATGAGATCTTGCATTGGTTTTAAATTGCTATTATTTGCAAGGCATATTTTGTGGCCTGAAAAGGCTGATCTCTGGTTTAGCTGTCTGTCGAAGTGATGCTTTATTAAAGCCGGAGGGCATGCTTTTGACTCCTGGGACCAAAATGGGCACTGGAATTTTGCCTGGCTTTTACTCAGCAAGAAAATATTAGGTCAGTTTAATTCATAGTAAGGTGTAAAGAAAAAAAAATTAAATGTAAAATATAATTTGTTTTCTGATGAATTTTAATTATGCATAGGTAATGTAAAAATACTGTGGATTCTGGACATCACATGAAGCTACGTTCTCAATGCTTTTGAGGGCTTCGCAAATCTACAAATATGTGAGATACTTTCCTCAAGCCAGAGGTAGTTCTCTCCCTTTCTTTTTTTTATAAATTGAATTCTTTATTGGTACAATTTATATATATATATATATATATATATAAATTGTACCAATAAAGAATTCAAATATATATATATATATATATATCAAAATCATGTATAACATTGGGGAATTTGTACCAGTATATGACACAAGTTAATTCTCATTTTTACCCATATCCCTACCCACCCACCCCTCCTCACCCCCTTTATACATGCTCTTTTATTTTCTTTCTGTATCATATTTATTCCTTCCCCTTTTGAATGATACATACATCGGATAGGAGAAAAAGGCCTGGATGAAGATGATGAGGAAGTTGGTAGAGAATGTTCTCAGTCACATAAATGACACCAGTTTGGGTCTGAAGACATTTGTCTGATCAACTGCTTTGCACTAAAAGTAGGCTTCAATTTAATCATGTCTCCTTTTTTTGGCAATCTCAATTTTAAAATAGCTTGTACATAATTCTTTACTGTGTAACAGTCATTCTTTGAAGTAAGTACTTTAATCAATTTACTTTTCCCAGTGACTAATAAGTGGATACCAAAGATCTCCCTCAACTCAGGATGGGGTTATATCCTGATAAACCCAATTTATACTGAAATAGCATCAACTACAAATCCACTTAACACACCTAACCTACCACACACCATACCTTACCAGCCCTGTCCCTGTAGGATATTGGTTATTTACACTCATGATTGGATGGTTGCTTGGGAACTCCAGATTCCTGTCTCTGTACAGCATTATATGGTGCCTGAGCCTGGATAAGGTCAAAGTTCAAGGTATAAAGTTCAACTACATCCACATTGCTTTCAAAAAATCATAAAAGAAAAAAAAAAGTCCTAAATTAAACCAACAAAAGTCAGGGACTGTGTCTAACATTATAGTTGGGGAAGCTAAGTGTCACATAACTTGGCCACATTTTTTTCTAATCTTAAGAAAAAGAGACAAGATACATATGATATTTTTCATTAGTTTTACTTTTTACAAACTGAAATGCTATTATAAAAAAAGAATTTTTGGCCGGGCGTGGTGGCTCACATCTGTAATCCCAGCACTTGGGAGGCAGCAGAAGGATTATTGTGAGTTTGAGGCGGGCCTGGGCTACACAGTGAGCTCAGAGCCAGCCAGAACTACAAAGTGAGACCTTGTCTCAAAAAAAACAAAAACAAAAACAAATAAAAAACAAAACCTGAAAGAAATAAATCATCAGCTTTGAGCACAGCATATAATATTTGCAATAATGTAAGATTTTTGGAAGACACATTTTAAATTTTATGTTTTTTTTTTTTTTTGAGATAAGGTCTTGCTTTGTAGTTCATGCTGGCCCTGAGCTCACTATGTAGCCCAGGCAAGCCTTGAACTCAGCAATCCTCCTGTCTCTGCCTCCTGAGTGCTGGGATGACAGGCGTGAGCCACCACGCCTGACACTGTGGTATGCAGTATTGATTGCTGGTGGGCATGAGTCTCCACATCCAGCACTGTACATGGTTTCTGGGGATTGAACTCAGGACCTTGCACTTGCGAGGCAGGCACTGGAACCACTGAGCTAACCCTCTGGCACTAAATTTATATTTTTTAAAAGACCATAATAACAGTGGTACAGATGCAGAAGGACGCATTTCTTGCATTATGAACAAAAGTGGCATACTTTAGATATCTTCTAATGCTTGCAAAACTTATTCTTTGCTGGGAAAGTATCCTGCATCAAAGTGTCCTACGCCCTCTAATTCCAACACACAACCACACACAGAGACATACACTCAGACACACACACAATACTGAATCCCATTCCTCAGTGACAAATGATGTCCACGTGTCAGATTCTCATATAAACTCATTTGCTGTGGACCTCTGAAAAGAATCACATCTACCTCAATCAGAAGATCTTTACCCTGCAATTTGTCATTGAAATGAAGCCCCTGAGGACAAGGAGAAGACTTTGATCTAACTCAGGTCTGAAGGTTGCCCTGGCCCTGCCATCCACATCAGCAGGCCAGAGAGTCAGCATGTACAACTCCAGGTTCTTCGACCCCCAGCTAATCAGGAAAAAAGCCTGTGTAATGAGAGCGGATTAATGCAGATCTGAAGTGAAGCCTGTGAGGCCACTGTGCCTCCCACACTGGTCAACAAAACAATAAAACTCTTTCAAGGGTGGAGAGGTCAGTACTTACTGTTGATCTCTGTAGCCCTCAGCTTCCAGCCCAAACCATCAGATTATATAAATGCTATTATTCATTATAAAATTGTCCAGCCCTTCTACAGTACAACCCTACAGTATTTGACTCTGTGACCTATTCTTAAAGTGACTCTTAGGGGTTGACCCCATGCTGTGTGGAAAGAATATTTCTTCCCTTTATTTGTTAAACTTATTTCAGTCATTAGCCTCTTTCATAACCCTTTGATCTCCCCCTACCAATGGTCTCAGCATCAGAGACAGAAATAATTGACTTGTTGCCCAGAATCACCCTAATAGGAAACCCCACAGGGAAGCCTTCTTAGAAGCAATCTCCCTGGTAGGGGATAAGTGATCCTCATCAAAATCTTGTCTCAACATCCTCCTCACTAGGGGTCAATTCAAACTCCCCACACTGCCCAGCTAATTGGTGAGCCATTCTGTAGTTCTCTGTGATGAAGGAAAGGATTGTACATTTTAGAACCTGGGTCACATTCTGTGTTCTGGAGTGAGATTTCTGACCAAGTTTTCTTCAGCAAGAAGAGAGGATAATTAAACGTCAAGGTAAACAATATCACCCTTGACAATCAAACTCTGTAGCTGTAAAGGAGAAACCCAAGCAAAGAAAATGTACTGAAGACAAAGCAGGCAAGGCCCATTCATATCCATGTGAATTGCAAGGAGCCAGCCCACTGAGGCAGTTACTGGGTACTGGAAGACTGGCAAATCTCCTTTGAAACTGAACATTGGGATGCTTGGCAAAAACACCCTGTCCCACATTCTGTTGATACGATAGTGAAAAAAATTCTCCTGTCACTGCTTGTTGATTGACAAATATTTGCTGCATAAAAGTATATGGGTCTTTCCAGAAACTTTAGGTCATGCTACAGTTTGATGACTGTATTTTTCAAATTATGAAGCTCCATCAGAACCACTACATCTCAAGGTATGTAGCCCAAAGCAGTAGCATGAATAGCACTGAGAAAAGGCCCATACTCAGGCCTCACTCTAAGCCTCTTAAGACAGAAACATTAGGGATGAAAAGTTGTTACAGTATTTTGGGATCTATTTTGTTACTGAAAAACAACTGAGTTTCAACTCCCTGAGTTGGCTCCTGTTGTCTACACATCTGCCCTCACAGTAACTCTCTGAGGCCCTGATTTTCATAAAGACTTTGCGTGTTGGTCTTGCCTGCCCCAGACCTCTATAGTTTCAGGATACTCGGGGGAACCCGGTAATCTAATAAAGGCTGTTCAATTTGGTGTGTGAGAATGGGGAGTGTGGTGGTGTGCCTATAGTCATGGAAACTTTGCAGAATCTATGACATAGAATGCAGTCCCCCAAATTAGTGATCATCTACTGTGTTTTCTTTAAAGTGGAATCCTCTGGGCCGGAGATTTAGCTCAGTGGTTCTGGGGCCTGCCTCACAAGTGCAATCAATACCACATACCACAGTGCTGGGCTTGGTGGCTCATGCCTGTAATCCCAGCACTGGGGAGACAGAGGCAGGAGGATTGCTGAGTTCCAGGCTTTTCTGGGCTACATAGTGAGCTCAGGGCCAGCCCGAACTACAAAGTGAGACCCTGTCTCAAAAAAAAAAAAGTGAAATCTTCAGTCAATTTGAGTTTTAAATTCTGCTTTCCCATCTATAACTATTCTTGAGTTGGCCTTGTTAATCTACAAATTTCAGCTCCACTTTATGAACAATGACTTGGTATCACCTGTTACTTCTATGTATAAAGTGTACATTTTTTGCAAAAAAAAGAGCAAAACCAAAACTCTTGCAGTGAAAAAAAAATAGTAGTGCTTAATTATCTCTCTCCTTTGCTTTATCCATCTGCTTTTTACTTTTTTTTTTTTTTTTTTTTGCGACAGGGTCTCGCTTTGTAGTTCAGGCTGGCCCTGAGCTCACTCTGTAGCCCAGGCAAGCTGCCACGAACTCAGCAATCCTCCTGTCCCTGCCTCCCGAGTGCTGGGATTACAGGCGTGAGCCACCACGTCCGGCATTGTGGTATGCGGTGTTGATTGTTGGTGGGCCTGTCTCCACGCCCAGCATTATATGTGGTTACTGGGGATCGGAACTCAGGACCTCGTGCTTGCGAGGCAGGCACCAGAACCACTGAGCTAACCCTCCGGCCCTGCTTTTTACTTTTTATATCTTAAGTTTCACATGTCTTCTGAAGAGCCCTGGACCTCCAGACTTTCTTCCTCTTTCTATAGAGTATGGTCAGCTCCCATTGGTGATGAACTCCTTCAAATAAATTTCATGCTCTATCTCCATCTTTCATTTTTTTCTTCATCCTCACTTGCTCTCTGTATGATGGCTTTTTTTTCAGTCCTTTGTTGGCAATTTTAAAAAATGTGAATAAAGTATTCTCTCTAATTTTATTAATTATTTCTTCTGTAAACTATGTGGGATCCCACCACCTCTGACAATCCCCAGAGAATCCAGCTGCAGCACGGTGACTGCAGAGTGAAGTGTATCTTTGACAGTGTGGGCAGGGAAGGCCTCCATGTCGTGTGGCATACTATTTGAACTCAGACTTGAACGCTGAGAGGAATCAGCCACATGGGTATTGGAGTAAAATTCCAGGAAGAAGCAGCACCTCTGAGATACAGTCTTGGGGACAAGGGAAGATTCCAGGCTGTAGGCCATGGTAACTACTTTGGATTTGATTCTGGCACCTTAGAAAAACTGCCGTAGGATCATAAACAGTGACATGTTTTTATTAAAAGGATCACTTGGGTTACTAGGGAAGGATGACTGGCAAAGTGATAACTGAAAGAAAAGTGAGACAAGTCAGGGTCTCGGTGCAAAAATGCAGGCAGAGCCTAGTGATGGGCTGACTCTTCTAATAGCAGTGTAGGTAGAAGGGGTCAGATTCAGAGTGTGCTTTGGAGACAGAGTTTCTAGACCCTCCTGATGGATTGTTCCACCACAATAAAGCAGGTGAGTTAAATCCCAGAGGAATGAGCCATTTAAAAGGAGACACTTTAAAGCTGAACTGCTTTAACTCAGCTGAATGCATTGCTAATGGTGCAATTCTGTCCTGGGGCAGATTCGGGCAGGTGTCCGTTATAATCTCTCAAATGGTGTCTATAGGTGGATTGAGAGCTCTATTTAATGCTCAGTAACTCACTTAACAAAATCCAGACTTTTTCCTCAAATGCATGCCAAACAAAGGCTAATTATGCTTGCTAGATGACTGCAATTCACTGAGAAATAAATAACTAAAGGCCATAAGTACTAAACATATAGGGCCATTAGAGAGGAATTTTTAAAAGGAGAAAATAAAAATTGTGAAGACGGTTTTCATCTGTTTTGGTTCCTCACTCCTTGCGTCCCGGTTTTGGCCTCAGAGCCCTTATCTGCCTTGACCTCCGTGATGTCCCCACATCCAGGGTCTGTACCCACGGGGAGGCAGCTGGCCCAGGAAAGAAGCAAAGCCTGGAAACTTCAGTTGACCTTCCTATCACTTTCCAAACAACCGCAGTCGAGCTGCAGTCGCAGTAGCAGTAGCTATAACCACCCCCCTGGCCTGACTCTCCCTCGCTTTGATTTTGCTCCCCTCCTATGGCAGTGAACACAAAGGACAAATCTGTCATTAACTATTTGCAAATGATCAGTTACTCACCGCAGCTGTTTGCTTACCCGGTAGCCATGCCAAGCACAGCTGCTCAGATATGCCAGCCCAGTTCGGCTGGACGGCTCCCCACCCACTCGCAACTGCCTCAGGAAGATCAGAACAGGCCAGACCTCACACTGGCAGGATAAAGTGTGATTTTCCACTCCCCAGGGTCCCCCCGTTTCCACTTCGCCCAGGGCTCGCGGCGTCACATGGGGAGACCAGAGAAGAGGCCCTTGACGGGCAGCCCGGCCACCGCGGACACTGTTGGCCTGAGCACGGAGTGGTGAGAACTCTGCAGAGGTCTCTGGCCGGTTCCGAAGAAAAGCAGCCCTGCTGCTGCCCGGGTCCTCTGGTCACATTTTTTTAAAAGCAAGCAGCTTTGTGCTTTCACTTATTAATTTTCGCCAGCTTCTAAAGGTCAACGGCCTGGCAAGCCGAGATTCACAAATAACAGGTGCAGAGACTGCACCGTGTGCCTCCGTGGGACATCACTCTGTCACTTTTATTTACTGAATCAATCCACCAGTGTCCAGCAGGAGAACAACAGCTAAATGGCCATTAATTGTGGGCTGATGTGCAGATGAAACAAATCTCCAAAGGGACTGTAAACCTTTGTTCCTTCCCCTCCTCCTGCTCTTGCTATGGGATTAGCAGTGTGTCATTCAGCGACCGCATCTCCTTATTATAAATGTGCCATTAGGATCACCTCAGATGAGCCGGTGCTCTTTGTCTCTTCTCTTCTTTCTTGTTTTTTCTTCCTACTTCTCGTCCTCCCTTCCTTTCTTTCTTCCCTGTCTTTCTTTCCCTAAGTCATTTTCATCTTCCCTTTTATGATCTGTCTCTGTTTTTTTCTCTTACATAAATGTCCATCCTCACCCAGAATAACTTTTTATTACATTTACTTCATGTCCTGGAGCCTCTGAGCGATGTTTAGTCCATACCAAAGACTTCGCTCCTGCCGGCATCTCTCTGCCTTTTGTCCTTGTTTCCCGTATGTATATGTAGACACTCGTACAGCATGTGGACACAGCTGGGATTTCTCAAAAAGCAAAAGAGAAAACTATTCTTCGAAGAGGATACTTCCTCTGCTCCTTCTTTCTGTCATTACTTTTCAGAAGGCAGTTTTTTTTAACTCCTCAGAGTCTGAAAGGAGCTTAATTAAAATGTAAAAGAGAAATTGAAAGTAAGAGATAGATAAAAAGAAAATACAGTGGATCTGAGACTTGGCAAAGAGCTTGGGGAAGCCACCGTAGTCCGTGATGAAATGTGATCTGAGATGTGGAGAGAGGCCACCCCCACCTCCATAGTCCAGCCCACACTCGTGTCTACAACGGACTGCAATACATTTTCTGTCTTTGTATTAACTGTAATCTTTTTCACGTGGCCTTTATGTATTATACAGTTTTTATTATAACCAGTCATCTACACCCAAACAGAAAGAATTTTTTTTTTGGGGGGGGGGCATTGTCAAGAAACAAGGAGAGTACTCCTGAATGGATGAGACTGACTTTATAAGGAAAGCTCTAGAGAAGAGATTGTGTCAGTGTAGAGATGATGAAGAACAGGGGAAGACAAAGTAAAAAAGGGTAAACCTTACATATATCATAGCAGGGCTAAAAATGAGCCTGTGTATAAGTTCCAATAAACAAACTCTCCAGGGTGTGTGTGTGGTGGGGGAGGCAAATCAAACTTAATTAGTGAAACAACTGCAGATAGACTGAAGTCCGTCCCAGGGACTTACTCATGCCGTGCATTAGGCGCAGGTATGGTACGTTGTCAGGGCGATAGGAAAGAGCACAGCTAACTTGCAGAAATGTACTAAAATATTGATGGCTAAGAATATTCACAGATGGGATTTCCTGGTTATTCAAAATTCCAGGGTAACTGAAAGATAACCAGATTTTAAAAATTCATATTGAAATGTATATTTAATGCTGTTTCCCTAATAATGTTTACATAAAATGTTTTGCAGAGGAAACAGTGTGGTTTTAAGAATAGTCATTAAATGTAGATAGCTCAGGTTTTATATGATTTCTCCCATGTATAGTGGTGAAACTAAGAGTGTTTTGAGCTTTAGTTAATCCATTCAATAAGTACTAAGAGTTCAGGGTTTGCAGAGTTGCAAGAGTGAACAGAAATTGACACTGGTTCTCTCTGCATCAGACTCACAACCGGAAAGTAAAAATCCACATTGTGAATTACCAAGAGATATTCAAAACCATGAACTAGGACAATAGTGTTGGAGCTGCTGCAGTGAGGTGGGTGATTGCCATATTTTCTACTTTGGGATGTGGGGTATAAATGGTTTATAGTTATATCCAGAATTCAATTCTTTTACACTCGAGGAGATTGGGTGAAATGTAGGTTTGTTGAAGTCCCAGAGACAGTTGGTTAAGAGTGGGTTGTGTTCTCCTCTTATTACCACAGGTGTTTTCAGCACCATGGTGTTTAAAAAATTATAAACAACAGGGTTGTGAAAATATTCATTGAGTAATTAGTCACTATGCTAAACTCCTTTTGTAAAGGGACATAGGAAAGCTTGAGGAAAGTACTGGAAATGTGCCCTGAGCACTGTTTGCTGTTCTCAGAACTGGAAGGCAGATGCTTCTCCCAGGAAGATGCAAAGGCAACAGGATAGAAAAAGGAAACAAAGTAAATGAGATATGGAGGGAGAAAAGTCCAAGTTCTGAGGGTTCATGGCCCCGTAGCGTCCTCCTTAAAGACACTGGTCTCAAGGAAAGTGGTCAAAGTAAAGGTATTAGCAAAGCATCTTTGAAGACTTTAGAGTCTCATAACTATTAGACATTGCGGGAGCTCATCTGTGTGCTAACACTAGCGCTCCTGGAAAGCAGTTCTGTGAACATTAGTGAACCAAATACATCCTTGGCCCTAAGTTTCCTCTTCTCAGAAATCAGATGTTTTACATTCATTTTCTCTAGACTTGTTTTTAGCTTTAAAGTTCAGATTATGAAAGATAATGTTGGACATACAAGGAGTACAGAGGACTGAGCCAGAGACTGTGGTGTAATATACCACAAAATTTACTTAGCTTTTTGTGTTTTTTGTTTTCAAAAATGTATGCTGCCAAATAAAAATTGTGCTGTGTGATCTGATAAAAATCCATAAACAGGAATCTTGCTGTAAGTATAGAATGTTATTAAGAATAGAGAAGTATTGAGATTTCAGTTGAAGATTTATTTTTAATTTCTTAAAACACAAAAATAGATAAATTTAAATTCCAAATATAGGCCATTTTAGTTTCAAGTGTTTTTCAAGAAACCTTTCAGTTAAAGCCAATCACACAATTTAACATAGGCAAAGATGCCAGAAACTAATTTTGAATGTTCATGGACAAGGCCAGCTCTGTTTCCATGAGAACCAGACAGCGCTTTGAACTTTGTTATGTATAGAGTGGAGTCAGCCTTCAACTAGTGATGAGTTGTGTTTGATCCCCATTTGGACATTTAGGAAGTTAAATAAACTTCTAATACACATAGCTACAGACAGTACTAGGCTTGAAGATACCACTAGAAAGTTTTTAAAAATATTAAATGCGGGAGAGAGACAATGCATTGTTAAACATTGTGGCAGTAATATAATCCCTCAGAAATAAAGACATCTTACTTGTGTCCTACATTTTAAGGCCTCTCCACATACTTGGTGGTAACACAATTTTATTTTTGGTTAGCAGAAGTAGGAAATATTCCTGTTACATTCCTTAAAGGGTGAAAAAAAATCTGTTTCCCATTTTGCATTTAAACATCTATGTTTAAATGCAAAACATACCCAGATTGTCGTGGGAACTATTAATTAACTCGACAGTTCATTTGTCGAATAAAATTAAGTCATAGAATATTATATGCAATATTCTATGTTAAATAGCAACAAAATAAACTTTCTTTGTAAAGTTTATTAAGTATATGTTATATATATATATATGTATATATGTATATATATATTAGACATTGAAAGTAACCTATGTATTAAATAAAAAGAAACCCAAGCCAGCTGTCCAAAGACAGCAACAAGTGAAAGGTTCAACTCCATGAATGGAGGAGCCAGTCAATCCTCAACTTTTGCCTTTGTTTCAAGAAAACTATCCAAGTTTTTGACGATGAAAACTTTACCGGCAGCACTTTGTTAAAAATCTCCTGGGTATCTCCACGTATATTTAAACCTCAACACCATCAAGAGACTGGACATGAATATTCTTTAAACCTTTGATCATTTTGAGAGGGTTCCATGGGATAGGAGGACTCTTTTATGTTTGAAATTCTTACGTCGTTGTCCAGTGTAATACATGACATGCCTGTCATCTTCACAGGAAAAAGCCCTGTTGCCGTTAGAAATTCAGCCCTAAGGGTCTCTCCTGTGATATGTGACCTAGAAGACAGATAACTAGGGAGTTTGTTTGAGTAAAGGAGTCCAGGATTCGATTGCTTTCTTATAGAACTACCTCCAGATCTTGAGAAGGGGTTGCTATTTAATTAGAGAGATTAGGCCAAGAATGTACTTTTCTCCTAACAAAAGAAAAAGTCTGGAGCTCACAGGAGTTTGGGGTGTCTGTACCTTGTCCAGAAGGCAGCATTTGCCTCTTTATAATGATTCAACCATGTGTCTCGACCTGGGCTATGTAAAAGAAGGAGGGGGAACAATTTTTGCCAGAAAGCTTATTAATGGAGTTCAGCTTATATTAAAATAACTTTAGGTTTCCCAACAGACTGACATGATAACAGCATCTCTTGTTATGAACCAGAATGGGGGCGTCTGCTTCTCTTCATGAGATATGAGGAGTTCAGAGAAGGATTTTAATTTGAGAAACATGGTTGGACAATGAGAAAGCAAAGATGTCCATATGTAAGACATGCTGACCGTAGATGAGAATGAGACCTGAGATTATTGATGGAAGCAGCCCTGTCAGGAGGCTGCAGGCAGCTCAGCAGTCCATGGAGACCGATAGCTCCAGGCAGGAGAGCACCCTGCTCTGGCCACTGTTTTTCCAACACTTATACAATCGGAGACAAAATTCAATGTTAAGGATCCGACCACACATTTATGTTGTTATTATGAAGGGATCTTCGCGTTCATTGGATCCTGAAGGAGACTCGATTCATAGCAAACACAGTTGTAATGATGACTATTTTACTGTGTTAGATGGATTTTGTGTTTGTTTTTGTGATGGCCACAGCTCGTGCTCAGGTATGAACCTGAGCTCAGCCCCATCTCTGTGCTTCTCGAGATCTCTCATCGGGTGTTGTCATCCATTCCCTTTTATTTAGCATCCGTCCTCCTGCCGTATCTGACAATCCTGTCCTCATAAAATTATGGCATGCATACTTTCATATTTTCTTGTCTTTGCAGCTCTTTGTTCAAAACTCCCTTCCCTCCTTCCCTCCCTCCCTGCCTCCCCTCCCCC
>PVIC010039700.1:0-17003 GCA_004025085.1 Thryonomys swinderianus | reverse complement strand
CCTGAGCTCACTATGGTGCCCAGGCAAGCCACCGCAAACTCAGCAATCCTCCTGTCTCTGCCTCCCAAGTGCTGGGATTACAGACGTGAGCCACCACGCCCGGCACTGTGGTATGCAGTGTTGATTGTTGGTGGGCGTGTCTCCACGCCCAGCATTATATGTGGTCACCGGGATCGAACTCAGGACCTTGCGCTTGCAAGGCAGGTGCCGGAACCACTGAGCTAACCCTCCAGCCCAAAGGCACTAATTTTAATCCCCAATATTACACATACACAAAATATTAATAAGTCAGGCATGGTGGCACAAGCATTCCAGAGGCTGAGGCAAGAGGATTGCTGTTTGAAGCCAGCCTGAATTACATAGTAAAACCCCATCTCACAAAAACAATAAATAGATTAATTAATTGATGGCCTGGGAATATATCTCAGTGATAGAGCTCTTGCCTACTAGTGTTAAACCCTGGATTGTATCCCTACCACTGAAAAACAAAACTTTGGTTTTCCCCTTAACTACAAAAGTGCTTCTAATTTTAAAAAAATTTGGAACTGAACAAACACTCCTCCTTTTCCACCTTGGGGGCTGTCTGTGAGCCCCACAGCTGTGCATTTCCAGGAGAACTGTGGAAAACCTGAGGCTGATGCTAGAGACTCCAGAACTGGGCATACCAGGCCCAGATCTGCACTCCCTGACCCCTGGCTTTGTGCAGGTTTTTGGATTTGTTTTTATTTTTAATACTTGTCTGTACTAGAGATTAAACAAATACTAAGCAAGAGCACTACCACTACTCTATTAGCAGCAGACTGGTGCAGGCTTTTTGGCCTCTCTGAGCCACTGTAAAGTGGGGAGAGTTACAGGCTTTCCATAGGCTTTGCAGTGGCTGGGCTGATGTGGTGCTGAAGTGTGTGGGAGTACAATGCTTGGCATACAGCCGGCATAAGAGACCTGCACAGTGGATGGTGGTTCTTGTTATTGGTGATTTGAGACCATTCCACTGCTGCTAGAAGAGTCTTGGGGCATCCATAATGCCGGTCCAAGTGCATCAATTAATAATGCTCATAGCCGCAGTAGTAGGAGTTGGCCAAGCCTTGTGCTCAGCACTCTGCCTAGGGGGTTCTGGTCTGCCTTGCAGCCATCTAAACATTCAAGGCCTGCCCGCCCTGGGAGGGCTTCCAGAGTGCAGAGAAGCCAAGGCCGTGGCAGGCACTGCAGGCTCCCTGGTACTGCACCACAGTGTTCCCTCTGTAACCTTTCCCCGTTTCTGGCGGCTGTAAATCTCTCCGCAAAGGACTGCAGAGGCTCAGCCTGGTAGTGTGGGCAGGCTGACTCCCTCACCTTCCTTCTGGCTCCTCTCTGAGATCAGGACAGGACACCCAGGACCAGACCAAGCAACAAGCTTGTCCTCACTCCAAGGCCATTTGGTGGAGCTGGCCAGGCTCACCATTCATTTCACCTGGTTCTTTCCTCTCTGGACCTTGCTTTCCCCATCTGGAAACAAGGGGCTTGAATCTCACACACAATTTTACCAGCCACTTCCCCTACCAGATCTGTCATGAATTTCCCAGGTTAAGAACTTTCACATTTCAAGAGCTGTTTTTTCGTTTTTGCTTTTTGCTTACTTGAGTGTATTTGGTGTCATGAATCCAACTCAGAGCCTTCTCCTTGCTAAGCATACACTCTAGTACTGATTGAGCTATATAAACTCAAAGAGCTACTGTTATTTGCAAAAACAGATTGTAGAATAGAAATGTATAGTGTCATCTTTTCAAAACTTAAGTATTGTTGGGCCAGAGATTTAGCTCAGTGGTTTCGGTGGCTGCCTTGAAAGCGTAGGGTTCAGAGTTTGATCCCCCGTAACCACATACAATGCTGGGCGTGGTGACTCATGCCCACCAGCAGTCAATACCACATACCACAGTGATGGGCATGGTGGTTTACGGCTGTAATCCCAGCACTCGGGAGGCAGAGGCAGGAGGATTGCTGAGTTTGAGGCTTGTCTGGACTACATAGTGAGCTCAGGACCAGCCTGAACTACAAAGTGAGACCCTGTCTCAAAACAAAAAAACACTTAAGTATTGCTGCTCACCTGCTTAGCAAATACAAGGTCCTGAGTTCAATCCCTGGTACCACCAAAAAAGAAAAAAAAAAGTAACTATTAAAAAAAATTTAATGTAAGAAGCCAGCGCTTGGGAGGCTGAGGCAGGAGGCCAAAGAGTTCAGAGCCAGCCTGGGCTACATAGTGAGTTCAAGGTCACTCTGAACTGCATAGCAAGATTCTGTCTCAACAAAACAAAACCTAAGTTTCAACATACACTTGTAAATGCAAAGAAAAATCTGAAGGAATCTATGATTCCTAGATCTTCTCTCTAGAGAACGGGATCTCAAAGGCTTTCACTGCTATTTTAGAATGTTTTTTCTTTAACCAGGGGTCAGGATCAAGGATCTAACTCAGGACCTTGCAAGGCGAACACAGTGCTACTAAGCTAAGTCCCCAGCCTCATTCTTTCTTTTCTTTTCTAAGGTGTTACTTTTAGATACCCTTTTCCCATTTAAGCACCATTCTATAATGTTATCAACAACAACCTCAAATTCTCCAGCCTTTTTATCCTTTGTTGAGCAAAGTGAGTCAAGCATGGACCCAGAATGGTAATGAGAACTTAGGCCTCTGATACACAATCCATCAATAGGACTAGAGTCATGAATTGACACTTAGCCCTGAGTCTCCATGGACAAGGTAATTATCCCATGGAGGCCTGGGTTTGTCTTCCTAGGAGGTAGTGGTAGTGTTTATACTGCAAGGGGCTTTTTACTTCAGTAAGAGAAAAATAACAATAATTTTTGGTTTTTAAAGAACAGCCTTGACTATAAACCCAGAACTCAGGAGGCTGAGGCAGAAAGATCACTGGAAGTTTGAGACCAGTCTGGGCTACAGAGTGAGTTCAAGCCCAGCCTGAACTGCATAACGAGACCCTGTCTCCAAAAATCTAAAAAAAGGACAGACTTGCCGAGCATGGTGGCTCACGCCTGTAATCCCAGCACTCGGGAGGCAGAGGCAGGAGGATTGCTGAGTTTGAGGCTTGTCTGGACTACATAGTGAGCTCAGAGCCAGCCTGAACTACAAAGTGAGACCCTGTCTCAAAAAGGAAAAAAAAAAAAGGACAGACTCAAGTGAGGCAGGCCCTCAGGACCCTGCCTGGAACCCAGTGGAGATGGTAGGTTGTGGAGCTGCATGCATTCACCCCTGCTAACCTCTTCCCAGATGGTGGGTCTCAAAGAGGACCCCAGAAAGTCTCCTCCAGGACCAAGAGCCCAGAAGACAAATGTAGCTTGTGGGATCCAACCTGGACTCCGGCATCTGGCACCAGTTCAGCAATGGGGATATAAAAAACCCAGACATCACCTCATCGCTGTCTCATCAAAAAAGCAGACTTTCTTCCTGGACATCCCCGCAGAGGACAAATTCTTGCTAGTGTGTTGCCTGGGAGGGAGCTAGAAGACCAGAGGAATGAAGTTGGGGAGTCCATCTTGGTAACCATGACAACCCCATTCCCAGGCAGCCCAGGTGTTCATAGGCACCCAACACACAAATCGCCTTCTGAGTCTTCCCACAACTCTGTGATCCTGCACGAAAGGTTCTAATATCTCCTTCTAATAGGAGGCTGCTCTCCAAGAGGCAGGGGCTTTTTTGAGGTCACTGAGGTCTAAAGCCAGCACCCTCAACTTCCTAGGAGCCAAGAGCCCATGGTCCAAGTACAGCTCCCCTCAGACTCCACATGTGACCCTGGGCAGGAACCCAGCCTGAGTGCTTCTGTGTCCCTCTAAGGGATGTGAAAATCCCACCTTTTCCTCCAGGAGAGTTCTGCCATGAATTTACATGGGAGTCTTTCTTGGAAGATTCTGGGCTTTCTTAAAAGAGTCTGTCTGAATTCAAGGCCCAGCAGCCTTAGAAAGAGAACAAAAATAACCAAGCCCTCCACAGAACCAGACAATCCCCCAAAGTTATAAGAGTTAGGGCTCCCACAGTCCCAGATACCCATTTCTTGGGGAGTCATTACCCTCCACCCAATTCAAGGGTGCAGTTCAGGCACATTAATTACATTCACAGTATTGTGGAACGGTCACTATTTCTGTTTCCAAACCAAATCCCTTTTTTGTCTTTTAGAGGCAGAACCAAGCTGGCCTAAAGGCCACATGGTAGACTATCCACTCAAGACATCTACTTCGCAGGCAGCATATAGTCTCTTGCATTCCCTTCTCTTAGCACCCCGAATCCCGCAAGGTTAATGTGAGAGGGGAAATTATCTCAACTTCTCAAGGACGGAAACTGAGACTCAGGAAAGCCCAAGGCTCCTGAAGAAGCAACAGGAGGACCCAGTCACTTGATTTCCAGGCCTCTAATCTGTACCCACCTTCTTCCCTGCTAGCACTCTCTCCCACCTTCCAGACCTGTGCACCCCGCCCTGTCCCCCACAGAAAGAGGGGTGGGGTGCAGGGTCCTGGGTCTCTGCTAATAGGGCAGAGCACTAAGAGCAACAGTAACAGTGACACCTACTGTCAGTGCACACTCAGCTCTCTCTGCCTTTGGGAGGGAAGCGAGAGCTGAGCACAGGCTCCAACGTCTGGCATCCCTGCTTTTCACCAGGGAGTCTGCTGGGAGCTTTGTGTAGTAGCAAGTCCCGAGTCTCTATTGTTAGAACAACCAGCTGGGCACATACCTGTAATCCCAGCACACCGGAAGGCTGAGGCAGGGGGATTGCAAACTCAAGCCCAGCTGCACCATTTAGTGACTCAGTGAGACCCTGTCTTAAATTGATAGAAAAGGGACCAGCATGTAGTTCAGTGAGAAGGTCCTAGGTTCAATCCCCAATAGTGGGCAAATAAACATAAACATAAACATAAACAAACAAACAAAAAACACCAGCTACCATTAGAGAAGGACACCTATGTTCCCAAACATGCTTGAATACTGTCGCTTATTCCTCAGTGAGAACAGAGGCCCTTCATGGAGGCAGAGACACGGAGGGGTGGAGCTGGGACTCAGGCCCACAGAGGCAGCCCTGCCTGGCCCTGCCTCACCCACATGCTCTTTCCTGAGCTCACTCAGTCTGTCCTGGTGCCTCTGCACAGGCTGCCTCCCCACACTGGGCTGCCCTCAGGAGGCATAAGGAAGCTGGTGATAGACTGGGCCGAAGGGAGCCCCCATGCCTGCCGTGGCTCTACATCAGCACAGCCTGCCAGAGCTGTGGGCCGGGGTCCAGCCTCTGCCATGGCCAGTGGGGCACAGCCAAGCAGCCAGCCCGGCCAGCAGTGGGAGGAGGACCTGGACAGGGAGGTGTGGTCATCATCTTCTCATCACTGTGAGGAAAGACCTGACATATGACGTAAAAGAGGTTCATGGTTTAAGTCCACGGATGCAGGTTTGAGGTTGGATAAAAGGTCACAGCAAAGGGTGTGGTGGAGAAAACCCACTCACTTTTGGCAGCTGAAATGCAGAGAACAAGGGAGAGAATCAGAGAGCGAGGGCCAGCGACAAGATACTGTCCCCAAAGTCAGAACCCGAGAACCTATTCCCTTCAGCTAGACTTCCCTTCCAGGTTCCCTTATCTCCCAGTAATACTATTAGCTTATGAGCAATGGGTGAATCCAGTGATGAAGTTGGGGCTTCACGACCCCATCACCTTCTAAAAACCCCCACTTCTTCCTTTGGGGGACACTTGAGATCTAAAACAGTAACAGCGGGAAACTCAAATGTGGGGAGACAGAGCCTTTGGTGGCTTCACATCTCTGCCAGGACTGTTCCGGGGTTCAGGGCTGAGATGGGGCATTTCACAGGCATTGGCTTAAACCTGGTTCTGAGTGACACATGTGGAGCTTGTCTGGGAATGAGAAACACCTACTCAGAAAGATCTCTGCAACTCACATAACCCTGGAAGCACCTGGGCAGTGGGAGAGGGAGGAAACACTGCCTAGCCTTTATCTGAAGGGTTTTGGATTTTTTTTTTTTTTTTGAGACAGGGTCTCTCTTTGTAGTTCAGGCTGGCCCTGAGCTCTCTATGTAGCCCAGGTAAGCCTCAAACTCAGCAATCCTCCTGCCTCTGCCTCCCGAGTGCTGGGATTACAGGCCTGAGCCACCATACCCAGCATTGTGGAGTATGGTACTGATTGCTGGTGGGCATGAGTCACCATGCCCAATATCATATCATCCCATGTGGTTACCAGGATCGAACCAGGGACCTTGTGCTTACTAGGCAGGCGGCGGAACCACTGAGTTAAATCTCCGGCCCAGGGTTTTGGATTTTTGAACCATGTATAATATAAACCTGAGGGGGGGGGTGTGGGGGCGGGGTTCACAGCTGAGCGGTAGAAGGTTTGCTTCATTCCCAGCACCACACATAAGAAACAATTAGATCCTGGTGTGGTAAGTCCTTGTGTGTTACCTTGAAGAAGACAATCTCACTCAGCCTGTACTCCTCAGGCTAGCGATAGGTTCAGTCACAGCACTTACCCCACAGCGTAAGGTGACGCACAGACAAGAGCGTGAGTGTGAGGCGCAGAGCATGATCCCTGACACACAATGAGAGCTCCTCGAATGACATGACTATTATCGTGACCATCAGCCAGGCAACAGTAAGTCATGTCTCCTCCGTCAGTCTCCAAGGCCATCCCAGCAACTGGCAGCACAAGCTCTGTGTCTTGGGAAAACGGTGGCACTTCTCCACGCTCTGGTCTCCTCCTCTGTGTAGCCCAGGCAAGCCTCAAACTCAGCAGTCCTCCTGCCTCCTGAATGCTGGGATTACAGGAGTGAGCCACCACGCCCTGGCATTGTGGTATGTGGTACTGATACTAGAATTTTCTCACAGTTCCCAAGGTCATTGACACTGATGTGGCCATTCAAAGCTTCCCCAAGACCTACTGGTAAAACAGCTTCTGCCAGGCATGAGGTGCCGCAGTGAAGGGGGCATGAGGAGGGCTCACAGTCTGGCAGAGGAGGAGGCAGACGCACTAACAGAGGCTTACAAAAGGCAGGAGAGTCCCATAGGGAGGCCGTGCCGAGCATGCGCAGGGAAGGGTCAGAAAGGCTTCCCGGAGGAGGCAGCACCACGGCATAGTCTTGAGGGAGGACTGGCCGTGGGTCCGAGGAGAAAGGGAGTCAGGAGGGGCAGGGGACGCAGCAAGAGCAAAGCCCGAATGTAGGAGATTCCAGTCACCCCAGAACGAGCGGCGGGAGGCCGGCACTGCAGAAAGATTCTGGCTGTGCACTTTAGGGGACTGCCGCTTCACAACCCAGCCCTACCACCCCGATCACCCATGTGACCTGAGGAAAGTTACTTAACCTCTCTGTCAAATGAGGTGAACTTAACTCTGCTTACTCTGTATTAGTTTGTGACCATAAAAGGAAGCTGAAACACAGAAGGGGGTTGGGGGTTTAGCTCAGTGGTACTATGCCTGTCTCCAAAGCATTAAGGTCCTGAGTTCGATCCCCAGTACCACAAAAAACAAAAACCCACAGAAGGTATTTAGGATTATCTTCTCTAGGACTGGAGATTTAGCTCAGTGGTTCCGGCGCCTGCTTAGCAAGTACAAGGTCCTGAGTTCGATTCCTTGTAACCACATATAGCAATACCAGGCATGGTGACTCATACCCACCAGCAATCAGTACCACATACCACAATGCCAGGGCGTGGTGGCTCACTCCTGTAATCCCAGCATTCAGGAGGCAGGAGGACTGCTGAGTTTGAGGCTTGCCTGGGCTACACAGTGAGCTCAGGGCCAGCCCGAACTACAAAGTGAGATACTATCAAAAAAAAAAAAAAGAATTATCTTCTGTAAGTGCACAGTGGCCATCAAGGAGACGAGGCTCACTAAATATTTGCTGGGAGGTTGAACTGCTGAGCGGACAAACTCTCAAGACCATGCCTTCCTTATAGATCCCTGGTCTCGGGCTGGTCCAGCCTTTTCTCTCCCACCCCCGGGAGCTAGGATCAGACAGATCCCCTGGAGGCACCAGCCCTCATGGCACACGGCTACCATTAACACCCACCAACGGTGCCTCCCCCATCTTCCCACTTCCCAGGCCTGAGAGATCCTGGCCCAGGCCCTGAAGAAGAAGGAGTCCACTACTGTCACTTTCGGGTGAGTGGCGCACAGAGATTCCCCTCCAACCACTCAGGTCCGACTCCCTGATTTAGGGATGAGGAGACCGAGGCTGTGGGAGGGGTGGCACTGGCCCAGTCCAAGGTGACAGGACAGTACCATCCCCACCGCTCACCTGCCCTCCCGCCCTCCCGCCCTCCCGCCCTCCTCTCTCCTGCGACCCGGCCTGGCTGTTGAGGCCCCTTTACAGACACACAGAAGACTTAGTCCCAAGACCAGACTTGGAGGAGGAGGAGGGGAAGGGACAGTAGAAGCACAGGGATGAGTGATGACACCTTCAAGATCACTCGGGCTCTACAGATGAGGAGACTGAGGCCCAGAGAGGCCCGTTAAGGCACGTTAGGCCACACAGCCCAAAAAAAACGAGGCTGGATGGAAGCCGTCCTGACTGCACAGCCGGCCCCAGGTCTCCAGTGCCCAATGTAAGGTGCAGGCTGGGGCCTGATTCAACCCGCCTGCCTGGGAGCAGGGCTCCAGATGAGAACAGTCCAAAAGGAGCAGTGCGCAGGCGGCTTTGCAGGAAGGAGCCATAAATCAGGCACTGCGGCTGCAGGTCGGGAGAGGGAAGCAGAACCGCAGCCTCTGTCCCCCACAGCACAGGAAGCTGTGAGGCTGAGGTGGCCCTGGCTGGGTCTCCGGCCTGCTGCGGAGGGAGGAGGTGGAGGAGACGCGTTCCGCTGCAGTGAGAGCTGAAGCCCAGAAAGCGCCGCTGGTGTTGGCCTGTGACCTTCCCCTCCAACTGAGTGAAGGAACGGAGGAAACCTTCAGTTTCTGCCTAGTGCCGTGGGTCAGAAATCTGTGGCTGGACCTAGAGGAAGGGGACAGAGGATGGGGGTGCTGGGGGCAAGTCTAAGAGGGGCCAGGTGGGAGGGGACATCCAGACCCTGCCTGGGGCAGGAACAGGGTGAGGTAGGCCCCTGCTCAATTTGTTGTGTGACAGACTCATTGAGCTGAGATGATAAATGGCCCCCGATAGATGATCATCTTAATGACAGCAGCTGAGAGCAATGGTTCTCATGTACGAAGTGCAGGCACTGTTTCCAGCCACTGTGAACATCAGCACGACTCTCCCGGGAGCCCTTTTTAGTCGCCATTTCACAGATGCGGTAACTGAGTCCCAGCTGAGGACTTGACAGCCTGCATAGATGGAACAGCATAAGGGAACTCCATCCCTTATGCTGCAGGGAGGTGAGGATACAACTATGGTTTCTGCTTTATTTCCTTAATTCCGTTGAACTAAATCTGCACTCAGGACACAAGTACCAGTAGATGCCAGCCCCTCTAGGGGCAGATGGGAGGAACATTCTAGCCCTCTCCTCCCCTCATATCCAGCCCTGTATCCATAACTGGCAAAGCTGAGGGTTTGACTGAGCTTCAGTGCCCAAAGAGGTGACCAAGTTACTTTGTCATCCAGCTACTTAGGAGGCCAATGTGGATGGATCTTAAGACTGAGACCAGCAGGGCCATTTTAATAGGTAAAAGCGGGGGCTGGGCATATGGCTCAGTAGCAGAGCACTTGCCTAGCAAGTGCAAGAGCCTGTGTTCCATACCCAGAACTCTGGAAGAGAAAGAAGAGAAGGGGGAGGAAAAGGAGGAAGAAAAAGAAGAGGAAGCGATGAGGAAGGCTTAGAAAATCACTCCCATTTCACAGGCAAGGAAACTGAGCCTCTGGCAGATTTATGGACTCCAGCCAACCCAGATCCCTTCCTCCCCCTTGGACCCTATCAGTCCTTCTACACAGAGGATGGAACTGGCTTCCAGGATAAAGAACACCATGGTAGGGCTGGAGGGTTAGCTCAGTGGTTCCGGTGCCTGCCTCGCAAGTTCAAGGTCCTGAGTTCGATCCCCGGTAACCACATATAATGCTGGGCGTGTCTCCACGCCCACCAACAATCAACACCGCATACCACAATGCTGGACGTGGTGGCTCACGCCTGTAATCCCAGTACTCGGGAGGCAGAGACAGGAGGATTGCTGAGTTCGCGGCGGCTTGCCTGGGCACCATAGTGAGCTCAGGGCCAGCCTGAACTACAAAGCGAGACCCTGTCTCAAAAAGCAAAAAAAAAAAAAAAAAAAAAGAACACCATGGTAGCTAACATTTAGGGTGCACTTATGTGTCAGACATGTAGCATCTCAACTGATCCAACAACTTTTTACCCAATAAAGGATAAGTTTTATTGAAATATAATTCACATATCATAAAATCCAACCATTTAAAATGTACAATTTCATGGTTTTTTGCACGTTCATAGAATTATGCAATCATCTCTATAATGAATTTTAGAACCTTTACATCACCCCTACTCTACCATCTTCCATTCCCTTCCTCCTCCACACTCTAGATAACCATACTACTACTTCCTGTTTCTCTAGCTTGTCTTACTCTGATTATTTCATAATATATAGGGTCACGTAATAGCCAGTAACCTTTTGAATAAGGTTTGATTAACTCATTTCCAAGACGGCAGAAATGAGGTTTTAACAGGTAAAATGTTAAATTAGGGAACTTGTGAAATGATGAAGGCTCAATTGAAGGTCTGTCTGACCCCCGAGGCCTGTCCTGTATCATGAACTCCACTAGTCAGTGCATCTTGGACCAAGACTTTCCTGGCCCACTCCTCATCTCCTCCCACCTGAGTTTGGGGCCCCAGACCTGAATTTTCCCATCATACCTAGAGGTTCTTTCAGGAAAACTCCAGGCCCAGGGAGTTCACTCAGTTCTCTCATGACCCCCTAGTCTGAGGCTTCAATAAATCCCTGGACCTGCCCTTTTATCAGCCTCCTACTCATTGGAGTTCCCTCCTCATGGCTGTGTTCCCAGTGCAAGGCTGGGTCTGAAGCAGGTCTCAGGAAATGTTTGTTAAACTGATGACAGAAGGAGATAAAGGGAGAAATAGAGTCTGGGGCCAGGTCTTTCAATTCCTCAATCAAGAATTTTTTTGACAACTGGAGATCTTTGTTTTTGGAGAATTGCCCGCATAGTTGTACACACAGTTTTAGGGGCTCCTGATCCCCCTGCAGCTCACTGATAGACCCTCGGGAATCAGGTCTTTCTATGCTGATCACTGGTCAAGAAGCCTGTCCCCTGTCCGCCGGCCTTGTGGGCACATCCTATGGGAACGCACTTCACAAAGCCTGGAACACAGCATGCACTTCAGCTCTCTCACTGCCAACTCCAGGAGGCCCCAGTGAGCTGCAGCCCGTGGCACCGTTCCTCTGTCCCCACCCCAGGGGCTGCTGCCAGCCAGGGACGTGCTTGAGTGCCCGTTAATGCCATCTCAGGCCAGGCGGGAGCATCATCTGCAAATCCAAATTGTCCCCTGACTCAGCAAGACCCTGCGTTTCCTTCCTCTGTCCAATGAAGGAAACAAAGCAATTCTCAGAGGACAGTTTGCTGAATCTGAGGTTGTCTCTTCATCTGCAGTCATAAAATATTCAGGAGAGCTGGGAGTGTTGGTGCATTCCTGTAAACTAAGCCTCTGCAAGGTTGAGACAGGAGGATCACCGGTTTAAGCTTAGGAGAGATGGCGGAGTGAACAGCAGGAAAACAACTGAGATTTGGTGTCCAGATGCTGGAACACAGCAACATGAAGAGAGAAAGGAGGAAAGTGGGGTCCCAGAACCTAGCAAGGATCCGAAGTGAGAAATGAAGAGAAGAGAGACTTCAACGGAGGAGGAGCAAACGGTGCTTTCTGCGTGAGCCCTGCCTCACTGCGTGGGAAAGGCGATTCAAACCTGCAGACACACTGTGACTACTGGCGACCAGAGGCTTCCTGGGGAGTTGGCAAGATTCTGTCTCCAAGATTTTTAAAGAGAGATTTAAAAATACAGTTCAGTAGCTGGGGTTTTAGCACAAGTGATACTGTGCCTACTTTTGAAGCATGAGGGCCTGAGTTTGATCCCCACTACTGAAAAAAAAATATATGTATACATATATAATATTATATATCATATATAAAATATATATATGATATATAATATATGTATATATAATATATATAAATATATACCTATATATTATATAATATATATGTGTATATATGTATATATAATATTATATATATACATATTCCTGTTCACAGGCCTTGAGTTTAATCTTCTGTAACACGCACTAACACACACAGAACAGAAGGGACACTAGCAATTGAAATCTAGCTTCTTCATTTTAGTAGTGGGGAAACTGACTCAGAGGTAAAGGAGATTTGGCCAAAGCATGTCTAAGTCACAGATAGGTAGGAGGATCACATGCAGTCCTCAAATCCAGGGCTCCTACCATATGTCAAACAGTGTCAGCTTGGGAAAGAATGCCCAGGTCCTTCCAGCCAAGCCTCTCATTTCCCAGGAGAAACTAAGGCTCAGAGAACAGTGCACCATGGCCACACCCAAATGTTCCAGAGCATCATGAGGTCTGAAATGACCTTTTGGAGCCTCATCTTTGCAAATGGAAACAAGATATACAGTACAGGGTGTCTGTCAGTATATATGATCCACAGAATGCCCTTGAACCAGGCCCCAGCACTAAGTGGGAGCATAATTCATGGTAGTTTTCATACCATCAGCCCTCTATCATTTTCCCTCTCTTCCGTCCCACACTCCAGGTCACGTGTTCCTCAGCACAGTAAGACTGAGGACTATACTTCAGCCACCTGTCAGCAGTGTGATTACATTCACTGACTCCGGCTCCCAAATGCCATCAATAAATCAGGGGTGACATTACTGTACCTCCAGGCAGGGATGTGGTGAGGTCAGAGTAATGGATGTGACAGGCTTCACATCCCTGCACTGCAGCTGAGAACACTGTATTCTACCACATGCCCTGTCCTGGGGGCGCACCTGATGTGAATACATTTCATAAAGCCAGAAGCACATAGTAAGTGCTTAGTACATGAGCTACTGCTATGATCTATTACTTCCTCAGCCATGCCCCATCTATCACCAACCCCAATTACAGGATGCCTGGTCTACCAAAAAGTGGCTGGTCCCCCACTTAAAGGATTCCTCAGCAAAGAGAAGCCACTTCTAGGGTTCTAGGAGATGACACCAGCTCGCCTGACCCAGTTCTTGATTCACTGGTACCTGCTTGAAGTCGCAGTTCTGAAAATGCTGGAAAAATTCTGGATTTTTTACAGGTGTGGAGGTGACTTGGGAGAGTCCTGTAGTTTCCCCTGCAGAAAGTGAGAACTAGGGAGGTGACACTCAAATACAGGGCCAGGATTCATGCACAGGTGTCCTCGTTGTGGCACAGCCTCCTAGGAGTCACCTGGTAACCGGCTTCTGAGATCTACAGCTGAGTTCAGCAAGCTTTCTTCGGAAGCCGGAAGCCAGAGAACGAACTTGCTGCTCCGGACTGAGAGAGGCGGGGCCAGCTGTGCTGTAGCTGCGTCCAATAACGGCGGCAGGGAGCGCTGTTGCCTTGCGATCCTGCTGTTCCAAGGCAAGAGCAAGTGGCTCTGTAGTTCTGAAGTCTGGATTTTGTCCGGGAAAGTGGGCTTGATGCGACTGGGTTCCTTTGTGAAAGGAACCAGAAGTCATATTGTTAATTAAATGACTTAACTTTCTCTATGCCTGTTTATTCATCTGTAAACGGAGACAACCGTACCTTCCTTCCTTGGGGAAATGCCAACACATGGAAGAAATATATATGGTATGAAGAAATACATACGAGGGTCGGCTACCTTGGAAGCTCCAGTAGACAGAAAAAATGCGAAAAGCAACCTGCCAAACCAGGGAATAATGTCCCTTCTTGGTTCCTATGTCCATAAGCTGCAGCTGCAGACACAGAAACAGAGCAACTGTGAGCTTCAGTGAAAGGACCGAGTAAGAGCTGCTGCTGACCTCTTGGGCTTGTTTCTCATCTGTTTCTTCTCGTTCTTGTTCTTCATTTAAAAAATTATTTTTTGTTGTTGAGACTGGGTCTCACTATGTAGTCCTAAACTCATTATGTGGCCCAGGACCCCTCAAGCTCATGGCAATCTTCTTGTCTCAGGCTCCCCAGTGCTAGGAGTACAGGGTTTGCCACCACACCCAGTTTCCTCATCTATAGAAATGATGGTCTCTCAGGCCCTCTGAGCCTGGTTTAACTCTGGAGCCCAAAATGATTGTAAGTAGATAGCATCGCATGGTATAGAGTTTACGGGAAGTTGTCGTTGAGTAGCATTTATTCATTCAATAAATTATAATGCAGTACTCTGCAACCAACCCTTTCAGAGATGAGGGCCCCAACTGTGACCCCAAACCCAGTCACAAAGTGCCAACACTGCAATTAAACTTGAATACTGAGGTTGTAGCTTAGAAAAACAACCCAGACAAAAATATCTTTCATCTTAAAAGAAAAACATAAATTGGCTACCACTGTTTTAGGGGAAGCACACTAAGAGGCTTCTTGCCTTATGGAGCCCGAGATGAATAGCCTTTTAGAATACACCATCAGGTGTGGCTCGTGGGTAAAGCCCTCGCCTCGAATGTGTGAAACCCTAGGTTCACTCCCTAGTACAGGAAAAAGAAAAAGGAATCATCCAGAAGGTAGAAGAGATTTGGGTAGCAAGGTACAAGTACCAGTGAGGAGAGGAGGCAGGCCTGAGAAAGGAAGTTCCTGGCTGCAGAGATGCCGACAGTCTGGGGAGAGGGCTTTGGGTGGGACAGGCTAGCATTCCAGAGTCTAACTCAAGTTGTGAATCCTGGTTCTATGTTTGGCAAGTAATATTTTGGGGGGTTGAAGTTTGAATCCAAGGGCTCCTGCATGGTAGGCAAATCTTCTACCAACTGAGCTATACCCCAAGTCTGTGGCTGACAAGTGCTTTAATCATTTTAGGCCCCCGTTTGCTCATTACAGTGTCAGAGTGTTGAAGCCTCAGTGAAGACGATATGCATACTGCAGGGTCTGAGAGGTTAGCTGCAGCCGGCTGGAGCCGGATCCAGAGACAGTTCTAGCGCTTTCAGGACACTGGTCCAATAGGCAGCCCACAGCCCACTACCATGGATTCAGACTTGAATGACGGCAGGCCTGGAAATCTGCATTAGTGGCTGGCACTGAAACAGAATCCTATTTTTAAGAATCAGGGCTAGCTATATACTTCAGTGTAAAGCACTTGTCTAGTCCTATAGCCAATCCACACATGCATGCATGTGTATGCACACACATGCAATCAGTAAAAGGTATGCTATGGAACCAGATGCAGACACCCAAGACCCCAGCTAGTTGGGAGGATGAAGTAGGACAGAATGTGATAATATCTTGGACAACTTAGCAAGAACCTATCTCAAAAAATTAGAGCTGGTTATGGTGACACATGCCTATAATCCCAGCATTTGGGAGACACAAGTAGGAGATCATTGTGAGTTCGAGATCAGCCTGTACTACATGGTGAGCTTAAGTCCAGCCTGAATTACATGGTGAGACCCTGTCTCAAAACAAAACAAAACTCCAAAATAATAACGTAAGAAGAGGTGGATATATTGCTCAGTATGAAGGCCTTGGGTTCAACAGTACTGAAACAACAGCACATTCTGTCCACCAGCACTTAACTCTCTGTCACAGGAAACAAAGGCCTATTTTTCCTCGTGCTTTTAACCTAATTCCCACAAGGCAGTCAGGCACCCAGAAGAGGACCTCAGGCTGAAGAGGTTTCAGAAACTTCGTTGATACATTTCTCCCATGCTGGCATATGTTTCCTTTGGGCAGTGCCAGGCCACTGTTTGGCCCCACACGTCCTAACATAGATTACAAAGGGAAGACTAGGGTACAGTTGCCCCTGAGAAAGGCAACCTTTCTACCTACCAAGCCTGAGGCTGTGCCCACTTGCAGGGACCTCTTTTTTTTTTTTTTTTTTTTTGAGACAGGGTCTCATTTTGTAGTTCAGGCTGGCTCTGAGCTCACCATTTGGCCAACACTAGCCTCGAACTCAGCAATCCTCCTGCCTCTGCCTCCAGAGTGCTGGGATTATAGGTGCGAACCACCATGCCTGGCATTGTGGTATGTGGTACTGATTGCTGGTAGGCATGAGTCACCATGACCGGTATTGTTGTATGTGGTTACTGGGGATCGAACCAGGGACCTTGCACTTGCAAGGCAGGCACTGGAACCACTGAGCTAAATGTCCCAGTCCCAGGAACTCTTTTAAAGCCCACTCATGCCTCCCTGATCTGCCAACAGTGACCACCAAGAATGAACTTTTTTCCAATTGTTAATCATCCTCAAGTCCCAACATTCCCATCTAAACCCTTTGGTATAACACCTGAGCTATATCCTTAGTCCTCCTTTTTTTTCAGACAGGGTCTCACTGAATTGCCCCTCCTGGCCTTAAACACACAGTCCTCCTACCTCAGCCTCCTTGAGTACCTGGGGTCACAGGGTTCACCACCATGCCTGGCTGGCACAGCATCTTTCTAAAGTGCAGTACAAGCTTCTTATTCCTCCAGCATAGAGATGCAGCATCACTGAGACTTGGCTAGAGCCCCAGCAATACCTGACTTTTCAACCATGGCGGTTGCTTTTTGTCTGTGACCTCAGTGACCTCGGCTGTAGAGGAGGGTGACCCTTCACACCAGGCAGAGCTGCAGGAGACACTACATATATAAAGTAACAGAGTGGGCAGGTGCTACTGAGACAGTTTTCTTGATGACTCAGAATTGCACTGCACGTATCAATCGTTCCATGCCTGCTTTCTGCTTATCTTCCTCCTCAGCTGGCAATGTCCAGAAAGCTACACTGACCCTTATTTTGACTTCCTGACTCTACTGCCTTGGAAATCTCTTCTTTCTGCTCCCAACATAACCTGGAAAAAGGCTTGAGCCAATTCTCAGCTCCTTTTGCCTCCGCCAAGATGCCAGAAAAAACAGAACAGAATTTCTAG
>PVIC010039699.1:0-17014 GCA_004025085.1 Thryonomys swinderianus | reverse complement strand
TTTTTTTTTTTTTTTTTTTTTTTTGAGACAGGGTCTCGCTTTGTAATTCGGGCTGGCTCTGAGCTCACTATGTTGCCCAGGCAAGCCTCGAACTCAGCAATCCTCCTGCCTCTGCCTCCCGAGTGCTGGGATTACAGGCGTGAGCCACCACGCCCAGCTGTTGGTAGTTTTTTTTATTATATCAATTTCACACATTGATATTGGGGTGTCTAACATTTTTATATCTTCATTCAACTTTGGAATTCATATGTGTCTAGGAACATATCCATTTCTTCTACGTTTTCCATCTTATTGGCGTACAGATTTTCAAAATAGGTGTTTATTATCCTTTGGACTTCCACTGCTTCTGTGGTGATTTCCTCCTTTTCATTTCTAATAGTGTGGATTTGAACCTTTTCCTTCCTTTGTTTGATAAGTTTGGCTAAGCGTGTGTCAATTTTGTTTATGCTTTCCAAGAACCAACTCTTTGATTCAGTGATTTTTTTGTATCATTCTCTTAGTCTCCATTGCATTAATTTTGGCTCTGATCCTTATATTTTCCTTCCTAGTATGAATTATCAGTTTATTTTGTTCCTCCTTTTCTAGTAGCTTGAGGTTCAGCATTTGATTGTTTATTTGAGCTTATTCTGTTTCCCAGGTATAGACATTCAGTGCTATGAATTTCCCTCATAGAAATGCTTAATTGTAAAAACAGTTTAATTTCTTCTCTGACCCATTGGTTGGTCAGCAAAGTGTTGTTCAATGTGTGTTGGTGAGAATCTTGGAATTTCTTTTGCTATTCATTTCCAATTTAAAATCACTATGAAATGACAGTGTACAGGTGATAGCTTCAATTTTCTTGCATTTACTTAAACATGTTCTATGAACTAGCATGTGGTCTGTTTTGAAGACTGGTCCATGAGTAGCTGAGAAAAATGTATATCCTGACTTTGTGGGGTGAAATACTCTGTAGGCATCTATTAAGTCTACTTGTTCAAAAGTTTGGTTTAGCTCCAGTATTTCCTTATTGATTTTTGTCCAGTCAGTATGTCTAAAACAGATCAGGTATTGAAACAGTGGGGTATTGAAGTCCCCTACTACTCTTGTATTAGTGTTTATCTGGCTTTTCATATGCATTAATATTTGTTTTATATAGTTGGGTACATTAGAATTTAATGCATAAGTATTTATGGTTATTATTTCTTTCTCTTGGATTGTTCCCTGTACAAGAATATAGTGACCTTCTTTGTCGCTCTTAATCAGTTTTGGTTTGAAATCTATTTTATCTGCAAATAGGATAGCCGTTCCTGTGCTTTTACAGTTTCCTATCACATGGAGAATTATTTTCTACCCCTTTACTTTCAGTCTCTGGCTTTCTTTGTGAATTAGGTATATTTCTTTTATGCAGTAGATTGTAGGATCTTTCCATTCTGCCAGTCTGTCTTTTAATTGCTGCATTGAGTCCATTGACATTAATAGTTATGACTGATATGGACAGACTTACAGCTGTCATGTTTTCCTGTTCTTGGCTCTTCTACTTTTTCTTTTCTTTTCTTTTTTTTTTTTTTTTTGAGACAGGGTCTCGCTTTGTAGTTCAGGCTGGCCCTGAGCTCTGTATGTAGCCTAGGCAAACCTGGAACTCAGCAATTCTCCTGTCTCTGCCTCCCGAGTGCTGGGATTACAGGTGTGAGCCACCACGCCCAGCACTGTGGTATGTGGTATCGATTGCTGGTGGGTATGAGTCTCTATGTCCAGCATTGTATGTGGTTACCGGGGATCGAACTCAGGATCTTGTGCTTGTGAGGCAGGGGCTGGAACCACTGAGCTAAATCTCCAGCCCTTCTATTCTTTTTTTTAATTTTTTTTATTTTTTTAAGGAGTTAGCATTTTCCTTCTGTTCTTTATTTTTGCCTTTTTCCATTCAGTTTCTTGTCTGGCCCAATGAGTTCACTCTCATGGGCTTGTAACTTTCATTGTTATTTTCCAAGATATTCTTTAGAGTGTTTTACAGTACAAGTTTCATATTTGTGAAGTTTTTCAGGTATTCTTTGTCATGGAAGTATCTTATTTCCCCGTCAATTTTGAGTTTTGCAGGATATGTCAATCTAGGTTGGAGGTTTTCTTCCTGCAGTGCTTGAAACACTTCATTCCAGGCTCTCCTTTTGTTGAGTGTTTGCTTTGAAAAGTCTGCTGTGATCCTAATGAGCTTCCCTTTGTATGTAGTCTTTTTTTTCCCTCTGTCTTCAGTATTTTGTTCTTTTGTTAGATATCTAGAATGTTGATAATTATATGCCTAGGTGTAGATTTTTTTTTTATATCACAGCCATTTGGAGTCCTATATGCCTCATTTATCTGTATATACAATTCTTTTCCTTTTCCTGTGAAGTTTTTTTCTGCCATTATATCTTCAAACAGATTTTTTAATGTCTTTTGCACTGTTTCCTGCTTCCTTGATGACCCAATCAGTGTTAGTTATTCTTCTTTGAATCATCTAGGAGCTGTTGGATTGTCCCTTCCCGGTTTCCATAAATTATGTCTTCTCTGTTCATTGGCCAGATCTTGTCTCTAGGTCTGAAATTCAGTCTTCAGCTTCATTCATCCTTCTTTTCAAAGTTTTGCTCTCATTTTTAATCACTTGGAACTCTCCTTGAAGCCATTTAAAAGGTTCCATTGACCGGGTGTGGTGGCTCATGCCTGTAATCCCAGCACTCGGGAGGCAGAGGCAGGAGGATTCCTGAGTTCAAGGCTTGCCTATTCTACATAGTGAGCTCAGGGCCAGCCTGAACTACAAAGCGAGACCCTGTCTCAAAAAAAAAAAAAAAAAAGGTTCCATTGGTTTTGTTATCTCAGACTCTTATCATGCTCCTGATCTCTTCTTTAGCATTATTAATCATATTCACTGTAGACAGTATCTCCATTTTCACCTCAGAGACCAGTTCTGATTTCCATTTTACTAGATCTGCTTTTGTTACCATCTCCAAGAGTCCTGGTGATTGAGCTTTAGTTTACTTCATTTCCCTTTTCCCTGAATTCCCCTGTGGTGATGACTTTGCATCTGGGTTTTTGAATTTTTTTCATTTCTATTCCTTTGTCATTGCTGTTGTTATTGGTTTAATTCCTTACCTGATGTTTGGGCAATGTTTGTTGCAATTCTCTTTTTTCCTAATATTTGGATCCTTTAGGAGATTGCTACTTCCTAGGTCATTCTCCTTCAATCTGTAATGGCCCTTAAGAAGTCTCAGTTCTGGCACACCATGGGAGATATTTGGACAGAGCAATCACATTATCTTTGTTGACATAATACAATCAGTACTCTCGACAGTACTGAACACAGTAAAGGAAATGAAAAGCTTTGGCAATTGCTATTCTGAAACCTTTAACCTCATGACTTACCTCTTTGACCATATGCCAACATTTAGAATTAATCAGAAATGTGTTTACAACATGCAGGTCCTTAAATGTAGCAGTAGTATACTTTGGGAATAAAAGGTCACTGGGGAGTTGGGGAGGTAGGAAGATAGAAGGAGAACAAAAGATTAGAAATAGTGTCAGAGGATTCATAAAGATCACATAGACCTTGGGCCAGAGATTTAGCTCAGTGGTTTCCATGCCTGCCTCACAAGTGCAAGGTCCTGAGTTCAATCCCTGGTAACCACATACAATGCTGGGTGTGGTGATTCACACCCACCAGCAATCAATACCACACACCACAGTGCAGGGTGTGGTGGCTCATGCTAGTAATCCCAGCCCTTGGGAGGCAGAGGCAGGAGGATTGCTGAGTTTGGGGCTTGCCTGGGCTACATAGATACACAGTGAGCTCAGGGACAGCCTGAACTACAAAGCAAGACCCTGTCTAAAATTAAAAAAAAAATCATATAGACCTCAAGAACCTTATAGATGCCAGAGGACAACAGGGACATATATAAGGGACATATATAAGACAGTACTGACTGAGAACTGCAGGACCCCTAGAGACTTTATATACCCTCTTATAATACAGAAGGAAGATGAATTAGGGTGGACTGAAACCCTTTTTGTTTTGGGCATTGATTCTGACTGGAGGACAGGAGAGGGTGAAGGAACAAGAGGAAAATAAGGGGACCTAGCAGCAGGAGGCAAACTGGAAACTATTTTCCCTCTTCTATAAAAATGAGAGCAGTTGAGAGGAGAGATAACCGAAAAGTTGGACAAACTGAATACCAGCAAAGTAGAGAAATGAAAAAAGAAGTTATGTCAAAGTAAAGAAAGTCAAAGAGTAACAACAGCAACAAAATCAACAATAGCAGTATACAAAACTAAGAATATTAGTCACAACGTGACAGCCATCATCTCTTGTCTAGGCTTTGAGTATAATGCTGAGTTGAGATCAATGAGCCCCTCCATGTTTGAACTTTGTAAGAGTGCAGGATCTTGCAGGTGGCTCTGACTGCAGCTCACTAATGGCTGTAGTCACCAGGATACCCTCACTCTTCTAGTGAGTGTTTTCTTTGATGTGGTGGGTGGAGGAACTAACTAAAGGCCTCTGTCTAGGTTCCAGTACCGCAGCTGCAGGTGTCTTTGGAAGAAGCAGGTGGTGTCTTTGGAGGCTCTTTTCTATATAACAGTCGTGGCCAGTTTGGCCCACAAAGAATAGGAGATTCCAAAGCCTTTTGTTCTTGCTCTGGTTATAGAAGAGCTTGAAGCCCAATCGCTGGTCAATGGCACCCAGCTCCCTTCTTGCTGAGACTCACTGTACTATTTCTGCCACATCCTATGTACCCTGTCTGTCTTCAACGGTCTCTAGCATGGTCTCAGTGGCAGCAGGAATGTTGAAGGCCTGGATGCTGTTTAATGGCACAGAACTCCTTTGTTGCTGAGATTCCTTGCAACCTCTGCTGTGCCCCACTTGCCTCGTCTGTCTCTGTATGCCTCTAGTGTAGTCTCAGTGGTAGCAGGAAAGTTGGAGGCCCAGGCACCGTTTAATGATGCAGGACTCCTTTGTTGCTGAGATTCCCCACATCCTCTGCTGCACCCTACTTGCTGCACACCTCTGGCATAAGATTCTTTTTTCTTATTTCTAAAAGGAGACAATCATAATATTTACTTCATAAAGGTTTTGTGAGGAATAACATTTTACATTAATTTTATGTAATTGGTATTGATTGGTTCTATTCACTTCACCATAGAATTCACTTTATTTTTTAGTGGTAGGTACTATAATTTGAGTCCCTGGAATGCTGTAGCACATCCCCAGCCCTATTTAATTTTATTTCATGTTTTATTTTGAGACAGGGCCTTGCTGAGTTGCCTAAGCTGACATTGAACTTGTGATCCTCCTACCTCAGCCTCCTGAGTAGGTTGCACCATCACTTTAGGCTAAAATTCACCTTTTCAAAGTATGCATTTTAGTGATATTTAGTATAGTCACAATGCTATGTATCTATCACCATTGTCTAACTCCAAAATTTTTCCAATACCCTAAACAAAAACCCCATACTGTATTAACAGTCATTATTGATTTTTCCTTTTCCCATAGCTTCTGGCATCCACTAATTTACTTTCTATCTCTATACACTTTCCAGTTCTGAATATTTCATATAAATGGAATCTTAAAATATGTAGCCTTTTGTTTCTGGCTCTTTCAGTACATATAATGTTTTTAAGGTTTATCTATATATAGTGTATTTATATCAATAGTTTTTTTTTTTGAGATAGGGTCTCGCTTTGTAGTTCAGGCTGGCTCTGAGCTCACTATGTAGCCTAGGCAAGCTTTGAACTCAGCAATCCTCCTGTCTCTGCTTCCTGAGTGCTGGGATTACAGGCATGAGCCATCATGCCCGGCACTGTGGTATATGGTATTGATTGTTGGTTGACATGAGTCTCCACACCCAGCATTGTATGTAGTTACTGGGGATCGAACTCAGGACCTTGTGCTTGCAAGGCAGGTGCCAGAACCACTGAGTTAATCCTCCGGCCCTATATCAATAGTTTATTTCTTTTTATGGCCTACTAATACTCCATTATATAATTATATCACATTTTATCATTTCATCTATTGATGGACATTTGGTTTGTTTCTACTTTTTATGAAGATACTGTTGTGAACATTTTTGTGAATCATTTTATTTGAGTGCCTGTTTTTAGTTTTTTTGAATACATACCTAGGTATGAGTTGTTGGGTCACATGATAATTCTCTGTTTAATTTATTGAAGAACCACCTAACTGTTTTCCACAGTATCTGTGCCATTTTATGTTCCTACCAGCAATATATAACAATGCTCATTTTTCAGCATCTTTGCCATCTTCCATTTAAAAATGGAATCCTCATGGATTTTTATGGATTTTTAATCAACCATAAAAAGAAACAAAGTACTGATGCACACTATAATATGCAGGAACCTTGAAAACATTATGGCAAGTGAAAAAAGTCAGATACAAAAGGTCACATATTGTAAGATTCTATTTCCATGAAATGTCTAGAGGAGGCAAATCCTTAGGGCTTCAAAGTAGAATGGTTGCCAGGCACTAAGAGGAAAGGGCAGATAGGGAGTGTTGGTCTGATGAGTGTGGTGTTTCTTTTTGTGCAGATATGAATATTGTTATTAGTGGTCAGGGATGTGAGACTTTGTGGACATAATATGAAATGTTGAACTGTATATATCAAAAGGGTGAATTTTACGCTATTTGTGATGTCTCAACTTTAAAAAGTAGTGTCTCAATTTAAGACTAGAAATAAGTGCTACTCACTTAATTTTTCTTCCCAAAAATAAATAACCTAATTTAAAAATCAGCAAAGGACCTGAATAGGCCTTTTCCAAAGAAGACATACACATGACCAAACAGGGATGGGAAAAGGTGTTGAGCATCATTGGTCATCAGGCAAATGCAAATGAAAAACACTGTGAAATAACACTTTACACCTACTAGGATGACTGTTTCCAAAAGACAAGAGACAACAAGTGTTGATGAGGAATGATGGATATGGGACACTTTCACATTGTTCATAGAAATATAAACTATGCAAGTTCCTCAGAATATTAACCATAAATCTACCATATATCTAGCAATACTATTTCTAGATATACATTCAAAGGAAATGAAATCAGTATTTTGAAAAATATCTGTACTCCCTTGTTCCTTCTAGCATTATGCATGAGAGTCAAGATACAGAAACTATCCAAGTGTCTGTTGGTGGATGAAAAGATAAAGGGCTGTGGTATGTAATGGAGTATTATTCAGCTAGAAAGGCAGAAACCTTCCCATTTGTGCTAACAAGAATGAACCTGAAGGACATGTTAAATGAAATAGGTCACATACAGAAAGACAAATACTATGTAATCACACTATGTGAAATCCAAAAAAGTCAAATACATAAGCAAGAGTAGAATGGTGGTTACCAGGGGCTGGGATTTGGGGAAATGGAAAAGTGTTGGTCAAAGACTGCAAAGTTTCAGTTATAATAGTAAACTCTGGGGATCTTACATACCATATTACTATATTATATAGTTGCAATTGGCTAAGAAAGTAGGTATTAAATGTTCTTCTTTTTTTTTTTTTGAGACAGGGTCTTGTTTTGTAGTTCAGGCTGGCCCTGAGCTCACTATGTAGCCCAGGGAAGCCTTAAACTCAGCAATTACTCCTGCCTCTGCCTTCCGAGAGCTGGATTACAGGCATGAGCTCCCATGCCTGGCAGGTATTGAGTATTCTCATCACACATAAAAAAATAACTCTGTAAAATGACTAATGTATTAGTTTGATTGTAGTAATTGTGCATTTCCCAGTGCATACAACAAATCATCATGTTTTTTACCTTAAACACACACATTTTTGTGTCTCTTGTATACTTCACTAAAGCTGGAAAAAATTGGAGCACTTTCTTCCCATATTTTTGGCAGTATGTTCAGTAACCATGTAGAGCTGTATGGGTTGTGGACTGAAAAGACATGTGCCAAGGATGTGGAATGGAGACTGAGGTTAGCCCATACGCTGCTAACTTGTGTGCCCTAACTTGGTGCTCTTTTCTCAGAGGAAAGTACCATTTCCCCATTTTGTAGTTCAGCTGTGCAGGAGAGACATGTTAGTCTGATATATCTTCTTGAAGAAGTATTTTTTAGTTCTTCACTTGAAGATTCCATGTGTTCTCGTGGAATTCCTACTGCAATAGACTGTACTTTTTTCCTGTCCTGGAATTCAGTCTGTCTCATAGTCTTCACCCTGGCCCAATAAGCAGTTATAAAATGCCTGCCCCATAATTCCTCAAAGACTTTTGAATTTAATTTACTCGGAGATATGACTGTTACAGTTTTCAGTTGCAAGCAGCAGAAATTGATTTTGCATAACTTAAGTGAGAAAAAGGAACATTTGGAAGGATAACGAGTTGCTCAAGTTCACACTGAAATGCTGAAAACGCCTCTGTATGATCATGAGTCGATGAGTTAGGGGAATTTTGGTAGCAGATCTTCAGTCTTTAGAGTCCTTAGTCACGTTTTGAAATTCAAGGATGGAAAATCTGATTATTCCAAAGACAGGTTGTGATCTCTTATTAGAGTGAGGCCAGTAAAAGAACGTTGAACAAACAGAATGGTAGCAACCAAGCTTGTTAAAAGCAGAGAGTTATCAGTATCCAAATAGAGATGTTGAGTAAGCCTTTATTTACTTACTTATTTTTATTGGTTTTTTGAGATAAGATCTCTCTTTGTAACCCACATTACCCTGAAACTTGGTGTGTAGACTAAGCTGGCCTGAAACTCTCAGTATTCCTGTCTCAGCCTCCTGACTACTAGTATTACCAGTATGTACCATCATGCCTAGCCTAAGTAAGCTTTCAAATGTATAAATCAGGTTCTCAGGGGAGATATCTGGGATAAAGAGGAGTAATATGGATAACTGAAATAGTGGACAACATTTAAATTGGTCAGGAATAGAATGAGAGGCCATGCACCTCTCTAGCTTCAGTATTCTAGAACAGGTACTCTTGTTGGTAAGGGGTCTGGTAATTTATAGGTGAAAGATTGCTCCTATCTTTTTTTTTTCTTTTCTTGAGACAGGGTCTCGCTTTGTAGTTCAGGATGGCTCTGAGCTCACTATGTAGCCCAGGCAAGCCTCGAACTCAGCAGTCCTCCTGTCTCTGCCTCCCGAGTGCTGGGATGACAGGCGTGAGCCACCACGCCCGGCACTGTGGTAGGTGGTATTGATTGCTGGTTGGTGTGAGTCTCCACGCCCAGCATTGTATTGTGGTTACCAGGGATCAAACTCAGGACCTTGTGCTTGCGAGGCAAGCGCTGGAACCGCTGAGCTAACCCTCCAGTCTGATTGCTCCTATCTTGAGGAAGACAGTGTTATCCTCAGAAACTGAAAAAAAAATCCAAGATATGTGAATATAACACTGTACTGGGAACAATCCATTTCATAAGAGTACAATTGTTATATGTAGATTTTAATGGAATGTAATTTCTTTCTCTCAAAGTTATAATAAATGTTATTTCATTTTTATATAACATCACTTATATTGCACCTGAGGTGTGTATTTGGTGTTGGGGATAAAATCCAGGTTCTTGGGCTGGGGATTTAGCTTAAGTGGTACTGTGCCTACCTTGGAAGCACAAAGGTCCACGTTTGATCCCCAGAACTTCAAATAAACAAAAACAAAAACAAAACAACACAATAAGCAACAACAAATAAAACTCAGGGTCTTGTGCATGTGAGGCAAATGCTTCACCACTGAGCTACATTCCCAACCAGCAGATATTATTAACTGTACTTTACATGTGGGTTACTGGAGTCTGTTAATTTACTCAAATATCTGGGACTCAAATATCTGATTCAGATGTATCTACTCTATATAAAATAACATAAAAATAAATATAGGCTATAGTTTAGAATTATTAAGGCTTTACAGTGTACTGTGTAGTGTGCTAAACATTGTTTATGCCTTATTCAGTCTTCAAAACAACCTTATAAGGAAAATGTTGCTGCTCTTTATGCTTAGTAAATAATGAATCTGAGGCTTAGAGATGTTGATTCCATGGTTGTCATATCGTAAGTAGAAGAGTCAGGGCTTGAACATAGTTCTAGCTTTTAAAGCCCATGTGCTATTCTAATGCACTCTTCCTCTACAAAGATAACTGAACCTTAGAACAGTTCCTCTATTCCCTGGCTGCATATTCAATATTAACTGAGGAATTTTTTTTTTTTTTTTTTTTTTTTTAGACACGGGCTTGCCTTGTAATTGAGGCTGGCCCTGAGCTCACTTTGTAGCCCAGGCAAGCCTCAAACTCAGCAATCTTCCTGTCTCTGCCTCCTGAGTGCTGGGATTACAGGTGTGAGCCACCATGCCCAGCATTGTGGTATGTGGTACTGATTGCTGGTGGGCATGAGTCACCATACCTGGCATTGTGGCATGTGGTTACTAGGGTTCAAACTCAGGACCTTGTGGTTGCGAGGCAGGCACCGGAATCACTGAGCTAAATCTCTGACCTAACCTGAGGACTTTTTAAAAACATCAATGCCAAGTTTTAATCTTTGGCAGACTAAAACCCAGTTTTTCCAGCACCATTTATTAAAGAGGTTATTTTTCCTCCATTGCAAGTTGTTTGGCTCCTTTGTCAAAGACGCTATCATTTAGTATATCTGGGGTTGTTTTGGGATCTTCTAGTGGGTTCTACTGATCCTCGGGTCTGTTTCTTTGCCAGTACCATGCTGTTTTTTATCACAGTGGCTTTGTAATACAATTTCAAGTTGGGGATCATGATACCTCCTGCCATGTCCTTGCTTCCTAGAATTGCTTTTGCTATTCTAGGTCTCTTCTGGTCCCCTATTAATTTCTGGATTATTTTCTCTAGGTCTGTGAAATATGCTGTTGAGATTTCAATCAGGATTGTATTTAATCTATGTAGCAGTTTTGGCAGTAAGGCCATTTTGATAATGTCGGTTCTTCCTGCCCAGGAAGAAGGGATGTCTCTCTACTCTGATACCTTCTTCAATCTCCTTTTTCAGAGTGCTGTAGAGTAGATAAATAAAATGTGGGTCCCCCCCATAAAACAGAGTAGTATGCATCCATAATGAAACTTGAGACATTTATAGCTAAATGGATGTACCTTGAAGCTATACTCACAAGTGAAATAAATAGTTCACAGATGTGTAAATCCATATCATATCTCTAGTGGGAGGAACTGAAGATGTAAAATGGTTCAAAATGTATGATAGGTGTTGTGAAATAGGAAGAAAATATTCAAAGGTGAAGGGGAACTAGGGAGTGGGGCAGGAGAAAGCAAAGAAGGGAAAGAAAAATTTGATGGTAAAAAGGAAAAACAAAAACGTGTATTAGGGACTGGGGAGGTTGAAGGGAGGGCAGGGGAATGGGAAAAAATAAGAATCAAGATATATCACATACAGGTACAAATTCTTAATGTTGTATGTGATCATAATGTATACCAAAAATGTACCAATAAACTCAATGAAGGGAAAAATACTGTAAATCTCTCCCTTTGTTGTGACCATAGCTTTTTCATAGGTGATAGCCAATGGAGCCAAGAATAAGTTTGCTGGAGTCCTTTCCCTGGTAGCTGATTCCTTAACTCCAGGAAATGTTTAGCTGTGGAGGACAGAACTAGAATCTTGCTCATTTCTCTGATATTCTAATGTCTGCCTCTCCAGACTGCTTCCTTCTGTCCATCTTTACCACCTATCTGGTGACACCTCCCCAACTATAAGTCCCATGTTTTTAAAGGTGTGCAAGTAGTAAATAACTTGGAATCAGAGTGAGATGTGGTGGTACAGAGTTGTGATACCAGCACTCCAGGAGGCTGAAGCAGTATAATCACAAATCTGAGCATAGCACTTATTAAGACTTTGTCTCAAAGTAAAAAATGAAAAAAAGACTGGAAATGTAGCCCATTTCAGAGGTCCTAAGTTCAGGTCCCAGTACCACAGAACAAACAAAAAACAAAACAAAACCTATTAAGACTGTGGAGTTGTGTATTTTTATTTATCTATATGTACCAATGTTTAGATTGAGTGTATGTATGTGTGTTTGAGGCAGACTGTGGCACCGCTGAGCTAAATCCCCGGAGATGTATGTGTATTTGAAAGTAGGTTATTGTATGCATCTGTTGAACTAATATTCAGCAGTGCCTTACTCTTTCCCATTACCAAGTTAGGCTGAAAAGAAGCCTCAACAGAAGCAATAGATAGTGTTGAATGGAAATCAAGACATCAGAAGTATTCAATTGTTATTATATGTATTTTCGTGTTCATGCCTTTTTCCATATTAACTATAAATTAAAATATTCAGACCCTAAATATATATGTAGGGGAGGCTCTTCAGTTTTACTTTATATTGGATCTTAGCTATAAAATACCTTTGAGGACAAGTTAGAAAAGGTGGATCACTGACTTTCCTTGTTGTATTCATGTTTGAGGAATTGCATAAATGGCTATAGCACTGTAGCTAAACTTTTGTGTATTTCACGTTTTGGTATGAAGGCGTATTTGTCCTATTCCTCACTCTATTTCTTTGTCTGTTTCATGGTCTCTGACTTCATTTTCATGGAAGGAACTTACAGGTACATATCTTTTGGATTTTATTCTTTTTTTTTCCATTTTGGGATTAGTATCTCTTGTAAACTTAGTTTTTCATTCCCACCTTCCCCCTTACTCATTAGGGCAACAATTATTGGGGTTTCTGTGTAATGCTACTGGGGATTGAACTCAGGCAGCACTGAGCTTTATCTCCAGCCTTTTTAAAAACTTTTAGAATGTTGAGACTGGGTCTCATTAAATTGTCCAGGTTGGTCTCAAACTTGCAGTCCTCCTGCCTTAGCTTCCAGAGTAGCCAGGACTACAAGCATGCCCCACTAGATCGAGCTTCATGATTGCTAGTTATTTTGGCAATATCTACAAAGCTCCAGACTGTTTTAACAAATATGACTTCTATATCTTAAATAATGTATTAAAATAGGTATGCAAACACTGGACTGGCCACTGATGGTCTTTAGCAGCCAGATGCAGCAACTTTTAGGGCTAGAAGGTACTAGCTGTCTTTTCATGGTAGTTGAGGGGTAGTCAAGTCATCAAACACAGTGGTTCTGTACCACTGAGCTGTAACCCGGCCCTTGTCATGTTTTGTTTTGAGACAGGATCTCTGTAAATTACCCCAACTAGCCTTGAATTTGCAACCCTCTTGCCTCAGTGTTGTGAGTAGCTGAGATTACAGGTATATGTCATAGCATCTACTTTTTAAAAATTATCTAAAGCCGGGTGTGGTGGCTCACGTCTGTCATCCCAGCACTCAGGAGGCAGAGACAGGAGGATTGCTGAGTTCGAGGCTTGCCTGGGCTACATAGTGAAGCTCAGGGCCAGCCTGAACTACAAATTGAGACCCTGTCTCAACAAAACAAAACAAAACAACAAAAAACAACAACAGCAAAAAGAATTATCTAAAACTGTAACCAGTGGGCCAAATCCAGTTGGTTGCCTGTTTTTAGAAATAAAGTTTTACTGAAAAGCTATTAATTTACATATTAGCTATGACTGTTTTCATGCAAAGATGGCTTTGAATAACTGGAACAGAGACTGAAAAGCCTAATCTATGTATGAAATTTTACAGGGATTATTGTGAGAAACCAGAAGTATAGGTAAAAGACCTATTACAGTATCTAGCATAGAGTATACAATAATGAATGATTTGTTTATATTTCAATAGCATTTATAGCCATATTCAGTAAATATTTGCTAAGTGCCTACTATGTGCTGGGCACTCAGTGTACTGTGATGAAAAAGACAGATAAGCCTTCTGCTGTTATATATTTTTAGTAGGAAAGACAATTAAAAAATAAAAGGATATATTCCTAGCAGGGGGATAGCAGGGTCAAATGGGGCCTCTAGACCTAGTTTTCTGAGAAATCTCCGCACAGATCTCCACAATGGTTGCACAAGTCTGCAATCCCACCAACAGGGGACAAGGGTTCCTTTCTCCCCACAGCCACACCAGCATTTATTGTTGGTTGATTTTGTGATAGCGGCCATTCTTTGTGGAGTGAGATGAAATCTCAGTGTTGTTTTCATTTGCATCTCTCAAGTGACCAGTGATGTTGAACATTTCTTCATATGCTTCTTGGCTGCTTTGACTTCTGCCTCTGAAAAGTGTCTGTTCATTTCAGATGCCCATTTTTGAATTTGGTCCTTAAACTTGGGGAGGCTGATCTGTTTGAGTTCTTTATATATTGTAGATAATAACCATTTGTCTGATACACAGCTAGTAAAGATTTTTTTCCATGTTGTTGGTTGTCTTTTAGCGGTACCTGCTAGGAATATAGCCAAAAGAATTTAAAAAATCATATTGGAAAGACAGATGTACACCCTTGTTCATAGCAGCTCAGTTTGTGATAGCTCAATCTTGGAAACAACCCAAATGCCCATCAACTGGAGACTGGATAAAGAAGTTTTTTTAAAAATAAAATGAAGTATTATTCTGCCATAAAGAATGACAAGATCAATTCATTTATGTGTAAATGGAGACACCTGGAGGATATACTAATAAGTGAAATAAATAGATCACAGATAGGCAAATACCGGATCTTCTCTTTGACATAAACACCTGTAAATGTAAATGAGCTCTAGAAAGTATGACAGCTTTTATAGAGTGGGAAATTTCCATAGGAAATTTGGTGTGGGAATGTAATGAGGGGAAGGAATAAATATGATTCAGAAAGAAAATAAAATAGTATGTATAAAGGGGGTGGGGAGGTGTGGATGGGTAGGAATATGGGTAAAAATGAGAATTAACTTGTGTCATATACTGGTACAAATTCCCCAATGTTATATGTGATTGTGAGATGTATATAAATTGTACCAATAAAGAATTCAATTAAAAAAATAAAAGGACAAGGGATGTAGTTCAGTGTCACAGCATTTGAATTGGGTCTTTAAACTTGTGGAGGCTGATCTGTTTTAAGTTCTTTATATATTGTAGATAATAGCCCTTTGTCTGATAAACTGCTAGTAAAGATTTTTTCCCATGTTGTTGGTTGTCTTTTAGCAGTGTCAGTGACTTCCTTTGCTGTGCAAAAGATTTTCAGTAGGATGAGATCCCATTTGTTGATTTTTTTCTGCTAGTTCTTGTGCTATAGAGGTTTTATTCATAAAGTCTCTGCCTAAGCCAATGTCTCCAAGAGTTTTTACCTAATCTGTTTTCCAGCAGGCTTATTGTTTCTGTTTTAATGTTTAAGTCTCGTATCCATTGTGAGTTTAGTTTTGTGCATGGTGAAATAGATAGGTCTAGCTTTAGCTTTTGGCAGGTTGAAGCCCAGTTTTTCCAGCACCATTTGTTAAAGAGCCTGTCTTTCCTCCATTGAGGATGTTTGCCTCCTTTGTCAAAGATAAGGTGGTTCAGTGTATCTGGGGTTGGTTCTGCATCTTGTAATCTATTCCACTGGTCCTCGGGTCTGTTACTTTGCCAGTACCATGCAGTTTTTATCACAGTGGCTTTATAGTAGAGTTTTAAATTGGGGATTGTAAAACCCCCTGCCATGTCGTGGTTGCTTAGAATTGCTTTTCCTATTCTAGGTCTCTTGTGGTTCCAGATGAATTTTTGTATTATATTCTCTAGCTCTGTGAAGTATAGCGTTGAAATTTCAATTGGAATTGCATTGAATCTGTATAGTAGTTGTGGGAGTATAGCTATTTTGACGATGTTGGTCCTCTCTGTCCAGGAACAAGGGATATCTTTCCACTTTCCAATGTCCTTTTCTATCTCGTTTTTCAGCGTCCTATAGTTTTCAGCATGGAGGTGTTTCAATTCCTTTGTTAGGTTGATTCCAAGATATTTCATTTTTCTGGGTGCTACTGTGAAAGGGATTGACTCCCCAATTTCTCTTTCAGTGAGTCTGTTGTTTGTGTAGACAAAGGCTGTTGATTTTTGAGCATTAACCCTGTATCCAGCAACACTACCAAATCTGGTAATTAAGTCTAGTAGTCTTTTGGTTTAGTTTTTAGGATCCTCCAGATAGAGTATTATATCATCAGCAAATAATGACAGTTTAATTTCTTCCTTTCCTATCTTTATTCCTTTCATATCTTTGTCCTGCCTGATTGCTATGGCTAATGTTTCCAGCACTATATTGAACAAGAGTGGTGACAACGGTCATCCTTGTCTCATTCCTAATCTTAGTGTAAAAGGTTTCAATTTTTGCCCACTAAGTACAATGCTGGCTGTTGGTTTCTCATAAATAGCTTGTATTAAACTGAGATAAAGTCCATTGATTCCAATTTTCTGTACGGTTTTGATCATACATGGGTGTTGGATTTTGTCAAATGCTTTTTCTGCGTGTTTTGAGATAATCATATGATTTTTGCCCTTGAGTGTGTTAATATAGTGTATTACATTGATTAATTTACGTATGTTGAACCAACCTTGCATCCCTGGGATAAATCCGACTGGATCAGGGTGTATGATTTTCTTGATAACTCTCTGTATTCTGTTTGCAAGTATCTTATTGAGAATTTTTGCATCAATGTTCATTAGAGAGATTGGCCTGTAGTTTTTTTTTTTTTTTTTTTTTTTGGTGGGATCTTTCCCTGCCTTTGAAATCAAGGTGATGTTTGCTTCAAGGAATGATTTGGGGAGTACTGCTTCCCTTTCAATTTCATTAAAGAGATTGAGACGTACTGGTATTAAGTCTTCTTTAAAAGTGTTGTAGAATTCAGCAGTGAAGCTGTCAGGACCAGGGCTTTTATTTGTTGATAGATTTTTATTACATTTTCAATTTCAGATTGATATCAGGTTGTTTATCACTTTTATATCCTCTTCATTCAGATTTCAAAATTCATATGTGTCTAGGAATCTATCCATTTCTTCTAGATTTTCCATCTTCTTGGAGTACAGATTTTCAAACTACGTGTTTATTATCCTTTGGACTTCTTCTGGATCTCTGCTGATTTCCCCATTTTCATTCCTTATAGCATGGATCTGAACCTTTTCGTTTTTTGTTTGATAAGGTTGGCTAAGGGTCTGTCGATCTTATTTATCCTTTCAAAGAAGCAACTCTTTGATTCATT
>PVIC010039697.1:0-17015 GCA_004025085.1 Thryonomys swinderianus | reverse complement strand
GGACCTGAGTTCGATCCCCGGTTACCACATATAATGCTGGGCGTGGTGGCTCACGCCTGTAATCTCAGCACTCGGGAGGCAGAGACAGGAGGATTGCTGAGTTCGCGGCGGCTTGCCTGGGCACCATAGTGAGCTCAGGGCCAGCCTGAACTACAAAGCAAGACCCTGTCTCCAAAAAGCAAAAAAAAAAAAAAAAAATGTGTATTATCCCATGTATTATCCCCAAAATGTGTATTATCCCATCAAATGTGTAGAATTATAAAGAGGAAGACATTAATTGTAAAGGAAACTGATAGATAACACCTTCAGTAAGCAAATTATAAGAAAAATCATATGTCACCTGGCAGAAGGCAGTAAGTAAACACACCATCACTATTGGGGTATTTTTGCCCAAAATACATAACCTGTAGCTAAACAACAGATAAACTAAAACTGAAGGATCAACTGGCAAAATACCCAGTCTGTCATCTTCAAGTATCTTGTGGTCATGAAAGTTCCCACACTGACAAGACTAGAGATATAAGATAATGCATTCAATGTGAGAGTCTGAAATGGGCCCTTCTGTTATAGGGAGTATTAGTGGAAACCTAGCACAATGACAAACACTTGTAATCCCAGCTACGCAAGAGGCTGAGGCAGGAAGATTTCAAACTTGAGGCGCCTGGGCAACTTAGTGAGAACCTGTCTCAAAAAATAAGTAGGACAGGTGGGCATGGGGGCCCACCCTTATAATCCCAGCAAGTGAAGCTGAGGCAGGAAGAGTGCTGAGTTTGGGCCCAGCCAAACTCCGTAGTGGGTTCAAACCAGCCTGAATTTCATAGCAAAATCCTATCTTAAAGAAAAAAAAAAAAGCTAGGGAAGTACCTCAGTGGCAGAGTTCCTCTGGGTTCGGTGCCCAAGTACCAGGAAGGCAGACAGCAAGAGACACAGATGAGGGCCGGAGGGTTAGCTCAGTGGTTCCGGCGCCTGCCTCACAAGCGTAAGGACCTGAGTTCGATCCCCGGTTACCACATATAATGCTGGGCGTGGTGGCTCACGCCTGTCATCCCAGCACTTGGGAGGCAGAGACAGGAGGATTGCTGAGTTCGCGGCGGCTTGCCTGGGCACCATAGTGAGCTCAGGGCCAGCCTGAACTACAAAGCAAGACCCTGTCTCCAAAAAAAAGCAAAAAAAAAAAAAAGAGACACAGATGACACGTTACCAGGACACAAAGATTGCTTAAGTCCACATGGGCTCCGAGGACTGAGCTCACATCTATACCCTATCAATGAAAATTTCCAAATTTGATGGGGATATTATGGGAATATACACTGTCCTTATTTGCAGAACGTATGCTCTAAAGTATTTCATGGTGACAGCAAAACAACTTACTCTCAGGGAACGTGGTAGGGAATGTAATGAGGGAAAAGAATATGATCTGGAAAGAAAAAGAAACAGCATGTATATAAGGGGTGGGGGTTGTGGGTGGGTAGGGAGATGGGTAAAAATAAGTATTAACTTCTGTCATATACTGGTACAAATTCCCCAATGTGCAGTGTGATTGTGAGCTATATATAAAATGTACCAATACAGAGTTCAATTAAAAAAAAACCCAACTTACTCTCAAATGCTTCAGGAAAAATTTTCACTTGTATTTAGAAATCTGTAATTCTGAGACTAAAAATATTAAGGGGAAAAGAATTGCATAAGTACTTACCAAACAGTGATAAATGAGCCAGTATCAATTTATCATGAAAAGTTTTATGGTTCCATGAAGAATGAAGGGAAAAAAACCTAGTTAAACTGGGTGTGTGCTATATACCTATAATCCCAGCACTCTGGAGGCTGAGGCAGGAGGACTGCTGTGAGTTTTGAGGCCAGCCTAGGCTACATCATAAATTCAAGACCAACTTGAACTACACAGCAAGACCCTGTCTCAAAAAAAAAAAAAAACACACACACATTTTCGTCCATGCATGCCCCCAGCCATCCAAGTACAGACACACATCAAAGAAGGTAAGCAACCATCTTCAGCTAGGAAAGACAGCATTAGTTTTCTGTGCTTCAAGTTACCATGTATTTACTGGCTTAAAACAACAATTATGTTTTACAGTTCTGTTGTTCAGAAGTCTGAAGTGGGTCTCACTGAGCTGAATGAGGGTTAGCAGCTACTGCGTTCTGTGCCAGGCCTGCTGCTCACACTCCTTGGCTCTGTGCTCATCTTTAAAGCCAGAAACTACAGGTTGGATTCTCATCCCTAGGCAGGCAGTAGATACATCTGGGCCTCTTCCAACACCGCTTCCACAACACTAAGGGACCCTGTGACTAAAATGAGTCCAACACACCTCAGTCACCATGGTTGGGGGTTGGGGAAGAGACACTATTGTACATAACGGAAAGTGTTTTATTGGTCATTATGATAAACAAAAACAAGTAAAGAATGTGAAATACTGTCTTCCCCTGTGATACTTCCCTAACCCTTTGAGGTTGATGGTTATCAATCTGTATTCTATTAGCAACAGAATGCCCCACTCAGTTAAATTTACTTCACTTGTGATTCTGATTATTAACGAGAACTGTGATGGATTGCTTCATCAGGCCAGACCACCAGAGAATGAAGTAATGGCTGTGAAACCCTAGAAAAGGAGAAAAGTAACTGAGGTGGTGGTCCAACCTTGAAGCGTGGCTTCTAGTGCAGTTCAACCTTATTTGTAAATAAATATTTATCTTTCTTGCTTTACCCAAATTCCGCATCTCCTTGTGTTCTTTCTCAGATTCTTGTAACAATTCAAGTCCTCTTCCTTACAGAATGACTGTGAGCATTCTTTTCTCTTTTCTTTTTTTGGGGGACAAGGGGATACAAAACTAGGTCCTAAATCCAGGGCCTCTGCATTAAGCTACATTTCCAAACACTTCTTTTTTTTAATTTTGAAAAAGGGTTTTGCTAAGTCACTAAACAGCTCAGGGTGGGCCTAAAGTTGCAACCTTCCTGCTTCAGCCTCCCTGCCTGAGTGCTGGCACTACTAGCATGTGCCACAAGCCTATCTTTTTGGGGGGCAGTGACCAAGAGATCATTCCTTTGTACATTTTGCTATATAGGAAAAACTCATTAGCTCTGTAAATCTGTGTAGGGAATACAAAATCTTTTGCAATATTTTATTAACCTATTAAATGAAAGTCTGGGGGAAAAAAGTGTTTCTACAAAAACACAATGTATCTGACAAAGGATTTACATTTTGCAGAAATAAAAAGAACAAATCTGTAAGAAAAAAGTAAATAAATGAAACAAAGGCCAGGACTTAAGACTACAACATATGCCTAACCAACCAATGAACCAAAGGTAGTAGGCTACAATAGTCATGAATAAAATGCAAAACAGTGTAACAGTACCATTCACCCACTACAATGGCTACAATAAAAAAGTATCAGGCCAAAGATTTACCTCAGTGGTTCCAGCGCCTGCCTAGCAAGTGTAAGGTCCCTGGTTCAATCCTGGTAACCACATACAACAATACCAGGTGTGACTCATGCCCACCAGCAATCAGTACCACACACCACAATGCTGGGTATGGTGGCTCACACCTGTAATCCCAGCACTTGGGAGGCAGAGGCAGGAGGATTGCTGTAAATTCAAGGCTTGCCTGGGCTACATAGCGAGTTCAGGGCCGGCTTGAACTACCAAAGCAAAACCCTGTCTCAAAAAACCAAACCAAGGGCCGGAGGGTTAGCTCAGTGGTTCCGGCGCCTGCCTCGCAAGTGTAAGGACCTGAGTTCGATCCCCGGTTACCACATATAATGCTGGGCGTGGTGGCTCACGCCTGTAATCCCAGCACTCGGGAGGCAGACAGGAGGATTGCTGAGTTCGCGGCGGCTTGCCTGGGCTCCATAGTGAGCTCAGGGCCAGCCTGAACTACAAAGCAAGACCCTGTCTCCAAAAAGCAAAAAAAAAAAAAAACAAACCAAGGGCCAGAGGATTAGCTCAGTGGCTCCAGCGCCTGCCTCGCAAGCGCAAGGTCCTGAGTTCTATCCCTGGAAACCACATACAATGCTGGGCGTGGAGACTCACGCCCACCAGCCATCAATACCATATACCACAGTGCTGGGCGTGGTGGCTCACACCTGTCATCCCAGCACTCAGGAGGCAGAGACAGGAGGATTGCTGAGTTCCAGGTTTGCCTGGACTACACAGTGAGCTCTGAACCAGCCTGAACTACAAAGCGAGACCCTGTCTCAAAAAAAAAAAAAAACCAAAACAAAACAAAACAAAACAAAAAACCAGACACTGTTACTTGACTGTAGCAAGAATATGCAGCTGTTAAAGAAAATATCCTGCTGTTAAAGAAAATGGAAGTTTCATAGTATCTACCAATCTACAAATTCTCAGATGCTAGCTATGAGGCATCAATCCCTAGATACACTACATATGCAACAGAAATGAATAAGTGCATTCAAGAAAAACAAGTACCTTATTCACAACAAACAATTAAAAAGAAGCCAACATCCAGGGCCAGATTTAGCTCAGTGATACCTTGTGGGCTTCACAAGTGCAAGGTCCTGAGTTCGATCTCCACTACCAAAAAACAAAAAACAAAAAACTGTAGGGAACATTCAGAAACCTCAGAGGGCCATCAAAACTAGAATGACTGGGGAGGGGAGCGCAGCACAGTGACCGAGCTGTGCAGGCCCAGGGCTCTCTCCCCAGCACCACATAAACACACCAGCCACACAATGTTTATTCACCCGGAGGATACCACACAAGCACAAGCAAACAAACCTGAATCTTACACCCAAAAATCTCTTTTTTTTTGAGACAGGGCCTCATTTTGTAGTTCAGGCTGGCTCTGAGCTCACTATGTAGCCCAGGCAAGCCTCGAACCCAGCAATCCTCCTGCCTCTGCCTCCTGAGTGCTGGGATTACAACAGGCATGAGCCACCACGCCCCGCATTGTTTCGTGTGTTTACTAGGGACTGAACCAGGGACCTTGCACTAGCCAGGCAGGTGCTGAAACTGCTAAGTCTCCGGCCTGAAAGAGACTTTTCTTAAAGAGATAAGACTGCTAAGGCATGGTGGTACATGCCTGTAATCCCAGCACTTGGGAGGCAGAGACAGGAGGACTGCCTGGAGTTCGAGGACAGGCTGTGTTACATAGGGAGCTGAAGGCAGCCTGAACTCAGAGAACAAAAACTGATTTAAAAAATAAATTTTTGGTTTCAAAAACAACAACATTAAAGATGCATGACTAGGGCCGGCGATTTAGCTCAGTGGTTCCCGCGCCTGCCTTGCAAGCGCAAAATCCTGCGCTTTGATCCTGAGCTCGATCCCGGTAACCACATACAATGCTGGGGGTGGAGACTCACACCCACCAGCAATCAATACCACATACCACAGTGCCGGGCGGGCGTGGTGGCTCATACCTGTCATCCCAGCACTTGGGAGGCAGAGGCAGGAGGATTGCTGAGTTCCAGGCTTGCCTGGGCTACATAGTGAGCTCAGGGCCAGCCTGAACTACAAAGCGAGACCCCGTCTCAAAAAAAAAAAAAAAGAAAGATGCAAGACTAACAAAACTCAATTTTCCAGATAAGAAAACTAAAGTCAAAATAAGCAATCTATTCAAGCAGCCACTGTCAGCCCACTGCTCCAGTAGTTGGGAGACCCAGTGTAGATCTTCATTTCTAGCTTCTATTCTACAAATACATATAACAAATATACTCAATTTGTTTTTCTGATTAAATGTTCATCATAAAAAGAAACTGGAAAACATTAAAGAATTATTTAAAAGAGCTGGGCGTGGTGATACACACCTGTAATGCTGGCTACTCAGGAGGCTGATACAGGAAGATCCCCAAGTTCAAGACCAGATTGGGCAACACTGTTGAGACCCTGTCTTGAAATAAAATAGAGATATAGGGATATAACTCAGCACTCCCTGGGTTCAATCCTAGTAATGAAGAAAGAAACAAAGAAAAGAAAAATCACCCAAGAAATATTGTTTATGTGTGTTTACTAGTGTAAAACCATTAAAATATTTTGGAATATCAGGCCGGAGATTTAGCTCAGTGGTTCCGGTGCCTGCCTCACAAACACAAGGTCCTGAGTTCGATCCCGGTAACCACATACAATGCTGGGGGTGGAGACTCACACCCACCAGCAATCGATACCACATACCACAGTGCTGGGCGTGGTGGCTCTCGCCTGTAATCCCAGCACTCAGAAGGCAGAGACAGGAGGATTGCTGAGTTCGCAGCAGCTTGCCTGGGCTACATAGTGAGCTCAGGGCCAGCCTGAACTACAAAGCGAGACCCTCTCTCACACACAAAATATATATATATATATATATTTTAGAATATCACCCATAATCCAACAATTTACAAATAAGCACAGTGACAGTTTAGGATGCAGTGGTACCTCCATTCATAAAGATTTTGAAAACAAAAGCATTTGGCAAAATTTTGCTTTTGTTTGTAAACTCTGTATCAGGTGACAAATGTGACTCCAGCCATATTTCCCACACAAACACAAACGTGAACATTTTTTCCAAAATCATAAAACAAAGTAAGTTTCTGAACCAAAACATCACTGTACTTGCTGAGTGCAAGGATTTATGTGTTTGCAATATAAAAATTTATCCACATACTGGATGCTGAGGCAAGAGGATCACAACTTAAGGGCCACAAAGTTTGAGGGCAAGATCCTGTCTCAAAAAAACCAGTCAGGAGTAGTGGCACACGCCTACAGTAATGGCGTTTGGGAGGCTGAGGGAGGGGATCAGGGAGGGCTCCAGGCAGCCTGCACTGCACTGGGAGACTGTCTCCAAAACAGAGTTTGAGGCCAGATTGTTCTACACAGTGAGACTCAGGTCTCCAAAGAAAGCACCACATCTTTGTAACCTTAAATTCAGGTGGAGAAAAGCTCTATACCTATGACCTTGAAAACTGTTACAGTGAAACTGTTACAAATGACACTAGTCTTAGCCCTCCAAAGTCAAAGACTAGCACTATGACAGTGCTGAACTCAAGCCATCGCTGTGGTATAAAGTGAAGATTCTCACTGTTTTCTTTTGCCTTTTCTCCATATAATATGATACAAAGATATCTCCCATGTTAAAATGTGATCCTGAGAATATCCAGCCAGCAAGAATTGTTCAGCAATCAAAGTAAGACATACTAGCCGCGATAGTGGGAACAATGGGAAGCAGAAAGCAAGCCTGTCAGAGTAAGCATCTTACAAATCTTCTAAAAATCAATTGTGCCCTGGATTTTTGTAACATGTCGTTACTCTAACAGATTATTGGGCCAATTACTCCCTCTCCCACTTGGCTTTGGGCTGACCACGTGACTTGCTTTGCTAGATGAAAATGAGCAGATGTGATGAATCAATGACTGAACTGTTTTGCCCTCTTGTGCCTTGGCTGTGGCTGAGAAGGGCTCTCCCTGAGAAGTCACTGCCTCCTCAATGTGAGTCCCAGAGTAACACATACGACAGTCCCAAGTCACTCATTAGGCCCATCTAAATCGTACAATACGCTCAGTCCCCGATTTATGAACAAATTTCCTTCCAGGAGAACTTTCCTAAGTTGGATTCATTCATAAAGTCAACAAAGTGATCTTATATACCTTTGACACATTATCACAACAAAGTGATCTTATATACCTTTGACACAATTAAAAACCAAATGCAAGATCTGTCCTAAAAGTTCATAACTCTAGTGTTCCTAAAGCAGAGATTTAACTGTACCCATTTGTGAAAATGTCTATCACTGTATGCCAAAGATACTTTGCAGTTTTTGTTTTGTTTTGTTTTGTTTGAGACAGGGTCTCACTTTGTAGTTCAGGCTGGCCCTGGGCTCGCTATATAACCAGGCAAGCCTCAAATTCAGCAATCCTCCTGCTTCTGCCTTCAGAGTACAAGTGTGAGCCACCACACCCGGCACTGTGGTGTGTGGTACTGATTGCCGGTGGGTGTGAGTTACCACACCCAGTATTGTTGTATGTAGTTACTGGGATTGAACCAGGGATCTTGCACTTGCTAGGCAGGCGCTGGAACCACTGACCTAACTCTCCGGCTCTGCAGTTCATTAAATACCAACAGTTCACTAATACACTGATAGTGTAACACCATAAAGTTATTGTATTTCACTCCTACTTCCAAAGATGGGAAAATCCATATGTAAATCTGGACAGTAATTCTTCCACTCTGGCCACCACCTGACTACAAGACAATATACCAACAAAAATGTCTGTTGAACTGTTCTCCAAAGATGAAGCACCCAGTACTGTGAGGCTTGAGCAACGTGACTGTTACTCACCTCTGGCTCCTGGCTAGCAGAATGACTTTGAGCAAGTCACTTAACCTCTCTCAAGTCAGATTCCTCATATGAAAAGTGAGGGAAATAATAGTACTGAATCTATCTCACACGATTATTGAGAGAATTAAATGATATACTGTATGTAAAACTTAAGTGTGTTTAGGGCTGGAGGGTTATCTCAATGGTTCCCATACCTGCCTCACAAGTGCAAGGTCTTGAGTTCGATCCCTGGTAACCATATACAGTGCTGGGCGTGGAGACTCACGCCCACCAGCAATCAATACCACATACCACAGTGCTGGGCATGATGGCTCATGCCTGTAATCCCAGCACTCCAGAGGCAGAGACCGGAGGATTGCTGAGTTCCAGGCTTGCCTGGGCTACACAGTGAGCTCAGGGCCAGCCTGAACTACAAAGCGAGACCCTGTCTCAAAAAAAAAAAAAAAAAAAAAAAAAACTTAAGTGTGTTTAGAACAACACATGGCAAAAAATAAAATAGGGATTAGAGGTTAGCTCAATGGTAGAAGAAGCATGAGAACCAGCACAACAAAAGAAAATAATAGGAACCACCCACTCCATCCCTCTTCTGTCTAAAACAGTTACCTTTTTCTCAATAAATACTTCCTACTCTTAGCTCACACCTGTAATCTCAGCACTTGGGAGGCACAGGCAGGAAGACTGCCATAAGTTCCAGGCCAGCCTGGGCTACATAGTGAGCTCAGGATCAGCCTGAACTACAAAGCAAGAGCCTGTCTCAAAAAAACTAAAACAACAACAAAAATAAATACTACTCTTAAAAAAAAGAAAATAATAAACTGGGCATGGTGGTGCGTGTAATCACAGCACTCTGGGAGTCTGAGGCAGGAGTACTGCCAAGTCTGAGCTTTGCTTGGGCAACTTAGCAGAACCTTTTAAAAAAAAATTTTTTTTAAGGGTTAGGAATAAACTCAGAGTGACAGCCCAGGATTCTATCCCTAATGCTGCACTGAGGGTACAGTAGTGAGCACAGCTGCCTTCCCATTCCCGATACTGAGGAAAACAAACAAACAATTAGCTCCTCCTACCTGACTATATGAACAAAAAACCTCCACTTCTGCGCACACAGCCCCCAGCCAGGCGGAAACCTCCAAGCAGAGAAGGCAAGCGCCGTCCACCTGCAGGGGCGTCAGGCGCTGGGGCAGTGCCAGGAGCCCACCGGAGCACCTCTCCAAACCCCGGGCTTTGTTTCTGCCCCCTACTCTCTACCCGTCCCCGGCCACATACTAAGGCACTCCAGAAAGAACGGTAACTTCTCAGGGAACAAAGTATATTCCTAGTTCATCACAAATCTCCTTTCATTAGAATCCTCATAAAATATTAATCAGGCTTCAGAAACCAAAAAGAATAGCTCAGCCTAACCTCAAGTACAGCCAGATACCAGCTGAGACTCAAGACACCTGGAGAGCCTCCTCTTAAGAGACTGCTTGCTCCTATACTGCCAATATTAAGATATATAGATTAAGCACAGAGGAAAACAGCTGTTTGGTGCTGCAAATTAAACATAAAAGCTTTAATATTTTTGTATTAACTGAGTTGTTAACTTTCGTCGTTTTGTTTTGAGACAGGGTCTTGCTATAATAGTGCTGTAGCCTAACTTGCTCATGACGTCAGCACCCTACCTAACTCTCCCAGGGCTGGGATGATGAATTCGCTCCACCACACCTTTCAGGACTGTTAAATCTGGGTAAACGCTTCCTATTTTATCAATCCATTCCTTCTCATCATAAACACAGAGAAAGTACTTCTAGGCTATATTAAAGAGAGAAAATAAATGAAATTCTAAAGCATTTTAATTTCACAAAGACTTTTTCCTTCTTCATACTCATTCTTTTTATTATGCCATTTACTATAAAAATAATTTCTTATACATGATCAAGATCTTATACAATGTCCTGTTTCACTTGAAAATAATTTCTTACATGTTTCCTTTCAGTATTCAAATAACAAATAATGTAGAACAAGTAGTCTCTCTTTAAAGTTCATTTCCTAACAGCAATAAAAAATTCCTGACCTCTATTTCAAGTAAAACCCCCCATATTAATCCCCTTCAATAATTTACTCTGAAGTGGGCATGTTGGTGTATACCTGAATTTCCAGCTACTTGGGAAGCTGAAGCAGGATTGTCTGAGCCCAGAAATCAGAGGGCAACACAGCAAAGCTCCATCACACATGCACAAAAACACCCACCTATTATGAGCATCTTTCACAAACACCAGTTTAAAAAGTTAGCAATTATGGGCCGGAGGGTTAGCTCAGTGGTTCCGGTGCCTGCCTTGCAAGCAAGCGCAAGGTCCTGAGTTCGATCCCCAGTAACCACATACAATGCTGGGAGTGGAGACTCACGCCCACCAGCCATCATACCACATACCACAGTGCCAGGCGTGGAGGCTCACGCCTGTCATCCCAGCACTCGGAAGGCAGAGGCAGGAGGACTGCTGAGTTCGAGGCTTGCCTGGGCTACATAGTGAGCTCAGAGCCAGCCTGAACTACAAAGCGAGAACCTGTCTCAAAAAAAAAAAAAAAAAATTAGCAATTATAACTTATTTGTAATTTCATATCCTAATATCTATAGAAAAGTAGCCAGAAAGAAACTTTGAAAGTTATTTATTTTAAAGTGTAATTTGTTCAGATATCTGTGGTTCTGGCGTAAGTGAAAAAAAATTAAGAGTCATACTAACTCTCTGGTTTTGTTGACAGTGACACCAAGGAAGTTACATTAGTTTTCTGAGATGTTGATCTCAAGAGATGCCTCTCAAAAATTCCTAGTGTCATTACCTGCAAACTCAGCTGATTTCATTCTTACTGTTAGCTAAAATATCCAAAACAATAGCATCCAGGATACACACTCAAGACACAGCTCTCAACGACTCCCTTCTCTCTCCTCCCTGGTGCCTGCCACCCCCTCTCTGAACAAGTATAGATGATTTCCCACACATACACCCACCCCTCTGACTTTGGGTTGGCCTTACCACAGTTGACCACTTTTCAAGCTAAGACTTAAGGGCCAGGGATATAGTTCCATGACACAATGCCCTCCAGGCAAGCACAAGGCTTTGAGTTCGCTGCCCAGTACCAAACAAACAAACAAAAAATCTAGGACTTAAAAAGGATTGACAATGTTTACTTCCTGTTTCCTGGAATTATAATCCTTAGAACCAAGGAACCATGCTCGAAGAAAACTCAAGCAGCCAGAGAAAAGCTAACACAAGGCTGAAGCTCTGTTACGGCTGTGTCCCGACGTCTCCCAAAGCCTCTGGCAGTGCCAGGTGGGTGGGCTTCTTCAGAGGCGGCTGGATCCAGAGTGGTGACTGATCCCTGGTGCGATGTCAGATGAAGGGCACTGGGATTAAGGGTGGGTGGTCACTACCTCAGTCCACTGCTTGGCTGGGTACAATGTAAGGACAGAAAGAGGCTTATCTTGCCCCTTGTGGGTCTTCTGCCCGCCATGAACTGTTACCCTGTGCGATGCCCCTATGTCACATCACCCTGCCTTGCAGGCAACCGACTATGGACTGAATGAAACCTTTATAAACAGTGAGCTAACTAACCTTTGCCCTTTTAACTCTAGGTGTCCAGTATTTTGTTTCAGCAATGAGAAAAGTAAGACAAGGCCCTAGCCAACCTCTCCGCTGGAGTCAGCCATATGAAGGGAGGCACTCAGTGAATTAATTACAGCCACCTGGGCACTCCAGCCAACACCACCTGAAATAGAAAAACCACCTAATTTGAGGTAAATAATATACTAATTTTGTTTAAACACCAAATTTTTGAGATTGTAGTTTGCTACAGTCATATTTATCACTTACCAATTCTTTACCCATTACAGTAAAAAAGTGTGTTGGGCTGGGGTGTAGCAGAGGTAATACTTGTCTAGCATGGGAGGCCCTGTGTTTGATCCTCAGCACCACAAAAAAACAGAACAATTCTATGTGTCCTAAAATTATTTCATCTAAGTTTCAAGTGTTCTCCTGTTTGATTCTGTGACTGGCTGCACAAAGATATACTTATCTTGTCTATTTTTAAAAGTAAATGTCAGTTTTTCCTCAGCTTTGTAAAAATATGTAGGTGAGGGCTGGAGATTTAGCTCGGTGGTAATGAACTTGGCTGGCAATGCAAGGTCCTGAGTTCAGTCTCTGGAAGCGCAAAAAATGAACAGGAGATAGACAGACAGACATATATGTAAATTAGGGCCTGTTTCCCCTCCCTGTATTCCAGTCTTTATTGAAATTCATATTTTATTGATTTAAGGAAGTATTTTCAAGAAACATCCTTGAGGATCTTCTAAAGCTGAATCAGACATCATTGGTTATTTCCTATAAACTACTGCTTTCATAGTAAAACAATCTGCTTACAGCACTTTTCATAAGTATCCAAAGAGGAGCTCTATGTCTATACCATGTGTGAATTATGGTCAACTCCAAATTAGGAATCTTGTTAACAGACTGCATTGTAAAAGTGTTAATCAAGGGGCCAGAGGGTTAGCTCAGTGGTTCCGGCACCTGCCTCGCAAGCGCAAGGACCTGAGCTCGATCCCCGGTAACCACATAGAATGCTGGGCGTGGAGACACGCCCACCAACAATCAACACCGCATACCACAATGCCGGACGGACGTGGTGGCTCACGCCTGTCATCCCAGCACTCAGGAGGCAGAGACAGGAGGATTGCTGAGTTCGCGGCGGCTTGCCTGGGCACCATAGTGAGCTCAGGGCCAGCCTGAACTACAAAGCGAGACCCTGTCTCAAAAGCAAAAAAAAAAAAAAGTGTTAAAGCACTAACTACATTGATATAAAGTGTACACTGATGACAGCATCCATCTCATGTTGGCATTCCAAACAAATTTTATTCTTTTAAAGTATGGACCAAAATATCTGTATCAAAACTGTCACTGGCAAGTCACATATAGAAGGAAAAGGTAAAGCCAAAATAAAGCCAAATACTAGACAAAAAATTCAACTGATTATAAAGCACTTCCCTGGGTAGTGTGCACTAGTGACTCCATACAACTCAAGGAGAGCACCTCCGAGGTGACTGCAGGTGGACATGTGCTAGCCGGGTGAACAGCACCGAGGGGCAGCTGCGACCTCCTGAGATTCCCAGTGAGTCTGTCAGAGTCGAGGAGCGAGTACAATGCATCTCTGACTTGGTTCTCTTTTTTGTCTTAGTGAAGTGTCATTCTTGGTGACCCCTTCCAATTGGCCTCTTCTCAAACAGCATGGCAGGCAAGATTAAAAATAAAAATAACTAAAATTAAAGAAAAAATTGGCTCTGTCCAATGGAAACTGACTCAACATTTAATAATGAGTGGTGCCCAAAAGTGACAGACTACTACGTGGCACCTCCAGCTCCGTGTTGAACTCGGTTAGGAGGCCATCCTGTAACCACCGTCACTGGGCCAAAGCAGAGACCAAGTGGCCCAGAATGTTCCGAAGCTGAGGACTAATGACAGGTGGAAAAGGATGAGCTCACAATGTCTCTGTATTATCTATAAATCGTAGGCCATAAATCTGACTCAAGTATCAAGAGTTAGGACTAAGAGCCAGACCTTTAAATAGGAAAGCAAAGATAAGCAACTACCACTTTTCTGTTATAGTTTGTTGGTGATAGAGTTCCTTCTTTGTTTTGTCTTTATGCAAGGTCTTACTATGTAGTCCAGGCTGGCCTCGAACTTGCAGCAATCCTCCTGCCTCAGCCTCCCAGTGTTGGGACTACAGGTGTGCAGCACCACATCCAGCTAGTACCTACCACTTTCTGACTTAAATCTAGATACTGGGTACTGGAAAAAGGCAACTTTCACTTTTAAAATAAAAAAATTTCAAAGTCTCTTCTCAGTATTTTAGAAATTTAACATTGGGCAGAAATTCAAGAAATGCCTTCAAATGCAACAGAATTTTGTTGACAATACACTACAATTTTACTTTTTTAAGAAATGTATGTATTTACAATGTTAGGGTTTGAACCCAGAACCTTTGCAATGAACTACAACATTAGCCCATTTTCTAATTTTTTATATTAAGTCAGGTTCTTCGCAAAGTCATTAATCTGCCCAAGGTGGGTTTCTACAAGCATTTCTCCTGCCTCAGCCTCCCAAAGGCTGGAGTTACTAGCATGTGTCACCACAACCAGCTAATCGGGTGTTTTTGAGGGCACTGGTATGAAATAAAAGTTTTAGGTTGCGCGTAGTGATGAGTGCCTGTAATCCCAGCATGCAAAAGGCTGAGGCAGGTGTCAACAGCTGGAGGCCGGCCTGGGCTACACAGTGAGTTCCAGAACAATCTGAACTACATAGTGACACTCTGGCTCAGAATATAAAAAGTTTTAAGGTCCGGGAATGTAGCTCAACAGTGCAGTGTCTGCCTGGCAAGCGTGAGACCCTGAGTTTGATTCCTGGTACCAAAAAAGATAAATTAAAACTTTAAATAGGACCACTTTCTATAAAAATTTCTCGTAAATGGAGCAGTATAAAGCCTAAATTCAAAAGGTTAACTATGCATGTTTAGTTATATTTTAGGCAAAGGCTGAATTTGGTATTATTTAACAAATGAGTAAGATTTAGGGGCCAGGGGTTTACCTCAATGGTTCCAGTGCCTGCCTAGCAAGCACAAGGTCCCTAGTTCGATCTCTGGTAACCACTTACAATACTGGGCACGGAGACTCACACCCACCAGTAATCGGTACCACATACCACAATGCTAGGCATGGTGGCGTATGCCTGTAATCCCAGCACTCAGGAGGCAGAGACAGGAGCATCACTGTGAGTTGGAGGCTTGCCTGAGCTACATAGTGAGCTCAGGGCCAGCCGGAACTACAAAGCGAGACCTAGTCACACACACACACACACACACAAAGGTTTGGAATAACATCACTGGCGAGGCTGAGGCAGGAGGATCATCACAAATTCGAGGACAGCTTGAGCCACACATCAAGACCCTGCCTCAACCCCGCTTCTGCCAAAAAGAAAAAGCAAATGGAAGACCTGACTCCAAGAAATATCAATGTCCCTAAGACCACCTGTTAAGCTAAAAGTTTATGCCTTCCATCATTCTTTAATTGTAATCACAGTCTAATTTTACACCTAAGATATATGAGAAGCATCAGGTTAAAAGCATCAAAATCAAACTATAAAATTTTGCCAAAATAAACATAGCCTCCCCCCAAAAGAATGATACAAAGTTAAGGAAATGGGCTGCAAGTTTAAACATACCCACAAAATCCAAGTTCGCACCACACCTGAAGCTCACACCGAAACGTGAGCAAGCTGGTGGGCAAGCACTCCGCACACCCGGGCCCTCTCCGCCTCCTCGGCCCCCAGCGACCTGCTCACTTCTCCGGTGGGCTCTGCAGCCTAACCGTCCAGGGCCGGCCCTTCCCAGCACCCCCACATTTCCCTACCCCACACTGAGCTCTAAGTTTCCATTTGCTCCTCATTCATATTCATTTTGAGCCCTTCCCCCGGAGGCCCCGTTCTCCTCACCCATTGCCCGCTTCCCGTCGCCTCGGCCTCTCCACCCCAGCCTCCGCCGGACGGCACCCCAATCCCGGCCCGCCCCCCGCCCGCGGCCGCAGCGCGGCCCCGCCCCCGCCCTCCGCCGCGCCTCCCGCGTCCGCTCAGGCCCCTCACCGGACAGCGGCGCCGGCCAGGCCGCGCGGCGCGGCCTCCGCCGCCCGCAACCGTCCGCGCGCGCCCGCCCGCAAGATGGCGGAGGCCGCCCCCGCCCGGCGCGAGCCTGCCGACCGCCGCGCCGCCGGGAGCCCCCGCGACCCCCGGAGCCCAGGCCCGCCCCGACCCGCCGCCCCGGCGCGCCGCGCTCACCATGAACTTGAGCGCCTTCTCCTGCAGCACTACCTCGGCGGGGTCCATGCTCGCCGGGTCCGCCGGCCGCTCTCCGCCGGGCCACCCCTGGGTGCCGGGCAGCAGCTACGCAGCGCCGAGCCCTCCCCTCCTCCTCCTCCTTCCCCGCCCTCTTTCCTCTCCGCGGAGGCCAGGGCCGAGGGCCGAGGGCCGCGAACTGGCGCCTCTGCGCACGCGCAGCACGCGTTCACGGGACTTGTAGTTCTTCGGCGGTCGCGAGGCCGCGCCGCGACCTGCAACTCCACTGCGGCAGGCCCGCCGACGTGCAGGAGCTGCCGCTGGCTGATGGGAGTTGTAGTTTACAGCCTCAGGGGGGCTGTCTCCTAGGTTATCGAACGACGCCCCCGGCGGCAGGCTCCTACTGGACCTCCCCAGGGTGACCCGTGCCTCACCGGTACCCCAAAACTGTGAACAACTGAGAGGATCCAAGGGTGGTCATCCCTCTCTGCCGGTAGTTTTAGAGAAATGGACACCCTCAAATTTCATGTATCTCGCCCCAGAAGGAGGATTGCAACCTAGGGGCGCTGAGCCCCCGGGGCAGAGTAACTCACTAGGGCAGAACTTCAAGGTCATGGCCGGGAAGGGGGCCACATGCCCGTAAACCCTGCAGGCAGGAGGCTGAGGCAGGAGAAGCACCATGAGTTCAAGACCAGCTTGGACTACCTAGTGAATTCAAGCCCAGCCTGAATTACAAGAGCCAAATCTTGTTTCAAAAAAATAATAATAATAGCCGGGCGTGTGCCTCACGCCTGTAATCCCAGCACTCGGGAGGCAGAGACAGGAAGATTGCTGAGTTCGAGGCTTGCTTGGTCTACATAGTGAGCTCAGGGCCAGCCTGAAC
>PVIC010039696.1:0-17014 GCA_004025085.1 Thryonomys swinderianus | reverse complement strand
TAGCTGACCTCTTGGTGATTGCCGTGTCTCAGCCTCTGGACTGATGGAATTACAGGCGTACATCACTACACCTGGGCGCTTTTTTCTTGAGACAAGATCTCTCTCCCTCAGTTACCCAAGAGGAGCAATGCTGTCTCAGCCTCCCAGAGTGCTGGGATTATAAGCCTGTGCCACGCAGCCCAAGCCACTATAGACATTTTTCTATAGCGCGGTAGACCTTTCCTTGTGATTCTGAATCTCCAAAACACTGGATAGGGCCAAGTTCTAGCAAACTCTGCGGGGCAGAAGGTGTGCGCTCAGCCTTAAAGCTGGAAGAGAAGCCTGCCGTCTCCACCGAAACGAGGGGCGGGGCGGGGCTATCGCGGCGATGGGCGGAGCCGGTGCTCCTTCCCAACGGCTCTAACCGGCTCAACCACAGTCCTGCACCTCAGTCTCCGCCAGCAGCGGGGCCGCTAGGTGGCGGGTGGCAAGGCCACAGCAGCGTCGCAGCTCTTAACCAGTGGTCTCTGGAGCAATGTGGTACTCTCAGGCCAGGCCGCGCTGCCCGCGCTCCCTGTTCCGAGCCTCGCCAGGCCCGGGACACCTGGCTTACTCTTCAGTTGTACTCTTTCCTGGGCGCCCGTGGCTCTGACCTGAGGCCTTGTGTGGCCAGCTGGGGGTGGTGGTGATGGGTGGCACCTGGGGTGAAAGGAGTGGGCAGGGAGGTAGGAAAGAAGACTTTGCTAGGAGGGCGACAGCAGAAGAGCCACCAAGAGGCCACCGCAGCCGTGCAGGGCCCATGCACAGAGGGGCCGGGTGGCACTGAAGAGGTGCTCGGTCCTGCTCAGGGTTCTCCTGGGCCACTGGCTGGAGATCCTGGGCACTGGCCATGACATGCTAAGTTAGCAGAAGCTCCACTGTGGGTGGCACCACCTCTACTACGTGGTTTCTCCAAACTCTGCTGCTGCCCAGCACCCATTCTCGGCCTCCTCTGACTGGGACAGAGGACTGTGTTGGGCATCAGACCTGGAGAAAATTCCACCTGCCTGGCACGGCCGTGGCTCTTCTCCAAACCTCTTCATGGAAAGCGGGCCCAGGGGGACCAGCTGGACAAGACAGCCTTGAGGATCCTGCCATTGCACCTCACCATGGCCCAGAACCACTTCGCTCCACAAAGCCACCTGTTGCAAAAAGAATGACCTGGGGGCTGGGGAATTAGTTCAGTGCTTCTAGTGACAGCCTTGAAAGTGCAAGGTCCCGAGTTTGATCCCCAGGACCAAAATAAATCAAAACAACAAAAGAAAGAGCACTTTTTAAAAAGTAACCTGAATCGCTTCTTGGCCTTTTGGCTAAGATCAAGTGTAAAAAGTAACCTGGTTACAAGGGAAGAAAGGGAAGAGCTGTTTCTGAGGGTCACGTTCTGCCAGTTTTAGCATTATTTAGGGGGGTTGCTTTGTCTGCCTTCTCCTCTGCCATGGATAAAAAGCCAAGTTTCAGGGCCAGCCTGAACTACAAAGCGAGACCCTGTCTCAAAAAAAAAAAAAAAGCCAAGTTTCCAGAGCACAGTCTCTATCAACTGTTTTTGCAAGATGGGTGAGATCTTGGCTGAAGACAGATCTTAGCAAAAAAAGAAATTCAGCCAGAGAATAAGTGCAAAAGAGCTGTGATGCCAGGCTTCAGAATGCCAATGGGTGTGCTGCACAGGCAGCCAGGCGCATGCTAAAGTGGCTGTATGTCCCTAGTCCTGGCTGGCATGATTGGGGCTGCTGCCCAATCCCTCAAACATTAGTTTCTTCACCCATATAAAGGGACCCCAGTGGAAACAAGACGTTGGTACCACTGTCTAGGGTCAGGTGTCACCCTGGTGTGTGGGAACTTGCATGGTGACTTCTTTACCTTGTCCCAGCTCTCCAAAGCCCAGAGTAGGAATGTCAGACTCTGCCAACACAGCAGACAGAAATAGGCCTTGCCTCAGCCCTCAAGGGACTCTGACCCCTTTGTGAGGCAAAGCTGGGGGCAAGCTGGAGGCCTTTCCAGGAACTAGGCAGACAGTGCCCCTGAGGGTGAAGGGGTGCAGTGAGGGTAACACGGTAGACCTTTCCTTGTGACTTTGGCCCTAAAGAGAGAGTGAGTAGGCTGTGGTCCAAAAGTAGCCAGTCATGCAGGCTCCTGTCTGTAGGGCTGTGTGTCAAGGATGGCTTTCCTGGCATTGGGTTTTCTAAGGAAACCCCACCCCTCACTCCTGAGCAAACATTTGTGGCTGTCCTTGAGCCCTGGGCAACACTGAGGCTGGCACAGGGACACAGATCCAGAGCTTGGAGGCCCAGTTGGGCCTCCAGGATGGGCTACCAGGGGCCTGGGTTAACAGGCCAACCCCAAGAGCCAAGGATGAGTGACTAGGCCTAAGACAGCATCTTGGCATGGGCTTCCAGTGGGAGATGAAGTTAGAAACCCCAGTCACATGGGTTCTGAGATCAGGAGAGGGAATCTACCGTGCCCAAAAGAAAAACAGTGCTGAGACACAACAAAATGTGAAGCTAAGCCTGTCTTTGGACAGGCAAAAAAGTTAGAAGCTAGTAATCAGGTTCCTAAAATACCTGACCAGTTCCACAGAGGTTGGCAGGCAAACAGAAGGAGTGGAGCTGGGGCTCACCAGGTATCTGATCTCTGTCCTTCCAAGCTAGTCAATTTTGCTGCCAGAGACACACTCCTCTATAGCCAGAATGCTGCAGGACCAATCAGTAAGGTGATTGACATCATCAGCACTTCCCCAGACAGAGGTCCTGTGTTGAGTCCAGAGAGAAGCTTTGGGCCTGTGTTAAAGGTTCTGAGGCTCAGGGTTGCTCAGGAGAACTTGGCTCTAAGCGTGATGATGGTCACCCAGGTGATCTCACCTGGAAGGGACACTCAAAGCCTCATCACAGCCACCCTCACTGCTGTGGATGCCCCCAGCGAGACACAGCCCCTTCCTGAGCAAGATGGGCCATGTGTAGACCTCTTGCATGGGACCTTGCCGGGCTGGAGATCACCACATGGCCTTGGCCTTGGGGGAAGGAGTTGAATCCCTCTGGCTATAAAGCTCAGGCTTATTCTGGTGGCTTAGGGAGCAGGTCAGGAGGATAACGGGCACAAACTACACCACAGAGGCTTGGATGCGGTGTCCACCGCATCATGGACTTGCACTTGAGTACGTTATTCCATGTCCTGTTTGGGATGTGCAGGGAGAGAGGGAGTGTGGCAAGAGGGACCTTCCCTGGGATAATCTCTTCAATTACATGATCTGGATCCCCAGCACAGAGGAACTGCCCAGTAGCCAGTTCAAATAAAATGAACCAAAGGACACTAATATATGGGACTAAGAGGGCAGGACACACTGGACATGTAGGATGAAAGAATACACAACAAATGCCAGGGCTTGGATCCCTGGACATCATGGAAGGAGCACCAACAGAGGTAGAGGCAGGCTAGGAATAGGGATGATAAGGGGAGCAGGTGACTGGGAGCTTGTACTACCCTATTGTTCTGGGGGCTTCACTCCAGGGAGTGAAGGGCCAGTGCAGGAAGTGTGCTTTCTGGCCACCCTAGTTGGGTGGCAAGATGACTGGGCAGGATCAGTCTTGCAACAGCAGCAAGCAGTAGAGGAGTCCTTTATGAAGCGTCCCATATAAAGGGAGAGAAAGTGGGGACGGATATACTTTTTTGAACTTATTTGACTTTTTTTTTTTTTTTTGAGACAGGGTCTCGCTTTGTAGTTCAGGCTGGCCCTGAGCTCACTATGTAGCCCAGGCAAGCCTCGAACTCAGCAATCCTCCTGCCTCTGCCTCCCGAGTGCTGGGATTACAGGCGTGAGCCACCACGCCCGGCACTTGAATTTATTTGACTTTTGATCTCATCTTCACTGCCATAATCTTCCAGACAATCTTCCCAGGCATGATTTCAAATAAAATGACCCCAAAGGCCTACACCTCCAGCTTGAATAATGAGACATGCTGAACACTTCAGAGCAGGTTGGCAGGACTTGCTGATGACAGAGACACCACAAGAATAGCAGATATTCTCAGGGCTAGGATGGCTGGACATGTTCACACTGGCAGAGATGGGCTTGCAGGACGTGCTGGGAGCGGCAGGTCTAGACAGGCAGCACGTGCTGGTGCTCACATGGCCAGGTGTACAGGACACACTGGGTTCCTCATTGCTAAGCTGGGAGGAAACACTGGCTGGGTTCGGTAGTTCTAGGTGGGCAGGACATGTTGGGATTTGGAGGCCTGTGTGTGGGACTAGTGTCTAGGAGTAACATAAACTCAGGCAGTCTATATTCTTTTCATGGCCTTCCAAACTCGCATCCCACTGCTGGCAGGGGCAGAGATGACACAGAAGCTGGAGCTGGAGGCATCTGAGCTAGGGTGACAGGATACCCTGGGACTTTAGGGCTGGATAGGTGGGACATGCCAGGAATGTTAGAGATGGGCTGGCAGTGCATGTTGGCAGAGGAGCTCCTGTGGATGGAACCTTTGCCACCCTGTTATCTTTAGGGGTTTCACCCCCCCTGCGAGTGAGGGGCCAGTGTAGGGGGTGGGCTTTCTGGCCAACCTGCCGGGGAGGAGAGATGAAAGTGCAGGATCAGTATTGTAAGAGCGCCAAGGTGGCCTCCCCATGGCTGAATTTCTTTTCCATAGTGAGCATCATGTTTACTGGGGTGAGTTCCATCTTGGAATTCCATCTCATGGGCTCATGAGAGCCATTTTTGAGAACTCAGGGAGCCAACACAACAGTACAGATGGGTATGGGACACCCAAGAGACGTGGGTGGTGCCACACACCTGGTGCAATGTTGGTGACTTCATCGGGTTTCAGTGGAGGAGGTCCCTTATGAGGTTTCCCACATCAGGGGAGAGGAAGTGGGGACAGGTCTATTTCCCAGCAATGATCTCAAATGCAATCTCATCTTCACTGCCATAAAAGAATGTTCCCAGGCATGATTTCAAATAAAGTCACCCCAAGGGCCTACACATCTGGGGAGGGTCCGCACACCTCCCGCTTGGATGGTGAGACATGCTGAATATGCCAGAAAAGGACTCCACGATGTAGTCATGATGATGGCAGGGCAAGGATGGCGGGATATGCTGATATTCCCAGGGCTAGGATGGCTGGACATGCTCATACTGGCAGAGATGGACTTGCAGGACTTGCTGGGAGTGGCAGGTCCAGGCTGGCAGCATGTGCTGGTGCTCACATGGCGAGGTGTACAGGACACACTGGCTTCCTCATTGCTAAGCTGGGAGGAAACAATGGCTGGGTTTGGTAGTTCTAGGTGGGCAGGACATGCTGGGATTTGGAGGCCTGTGTGTGGGACTAGTGTCTAGGAGCAACACAAACCCCTCAGGCAGTCTGTGATTATTCTTTTCATGGCCTTCCAATGGTTTCTGGCAAATCCACTATAAGTGAAACTTTTAAAATTAAGATACATGGGGAAAATATTAATTGACTTGGTCTTTCTTCTCAGAAAACTCTGGTGTATTATGTTCTTCTCTATAAAGCCAAGGGAAGTCATCATCACTTTGTTTTCTTTTAATATAATTGCAGTCCAACTTTCATTGTCTTTAATAGTAGACTTTTCTTCTTTCCCTTTTTTTTTTGAGACTAGATCCCCCTTTGTAGTTCAAGCTGGCTCTGAACTCACTGTATAGCTCAGACTGACTTTGAACTCTTGGCAATCCTCCTGCCTCTGCCTCCTGAGTGTTGGGATTACAGGCATGTGCCACCACACCTGGTGGAAATTTCTTAACAGGTAGCACATATGTCCAAGTGCTGACACCATTAATGTGCCAAGTTTGGAATCAATGCAGGGCCAGGAAAGCTCTGTATGAGACAATGTTTGTATAGCTTTAGTAGGAATGAGGTTAGGCCCTTTTTTACAACTGATGCTTTGAACAAAGAACCTAATTTCATACTAAATAATTTCAAGTGTTTTTTGATGATCCAAACCAAAGAGGTCACTTATTCAACAAGTTTTACTTATACAGATGATAGAAGAGAAACTGAATATATGTGATGAAAGTGCACGGCAAAAGTTCAGCTCTTACATTAGGGCTCCAAATATGAATTTAAAAGGTCGATCTAAAATGGCCACCATAGATCCTTGAGAAATGATATAGTAAATTAAAGCCATTTAATTCAGAGATATAAACACCTCCAAGAAAAAATATACTGACTGTATGAGTGCCTCACTTAAAGGTAGGATGGCTGATCTGGGTCTCCACAGCCTGGATCCGACCCTGCTCACCTATGATGCTGCATCTGTGGACAGAGAAACACTTACCCAGGGGGACACATGAGACCCCCGGTGTTCTTGAGAAAATGCCACACAGCCTTACCAAAAGCAGGTCATTGGCCTCCTCTCTGCAGACATGTCATTTTGGCATCTGTAGAAAGATGACAAGAGAAGCAGAGAGAGGAGGATTGCTGAGTTCAAGGCTTGCCTGGGCTACATAGTGAGCTCAGAGCCAGCCTAAACTACAAAGTGAGACCCTTTCTCAAAAAAAAAAAAAGAAAGATGACAAGATCCCTCTGGAGAGGACAGAACTAGAGTCCCCTGTGCAGCACTTCCCCTGTGTCTGGAGTTTACCTTCCCCTCTCCTGGGGAACCGTCCTCTGGGGGAGCTGTACTCAGACGACCTTCCTCAAGGTTCTCTGGACACTTGTGTGAGAGGGATGAGAAAAGCCACATTGAGTAGCCATCATCCCATTCTCTCCTTTTGATGCTAAAAGCACATTAGTCCACATGCATCGCATCTTCAAACAGGAGCAGCTGGGCAACCTGTGTTTCATGCTGGCCTAGTGCTGTGGGGCAGCAGAGGGCCCACAGCACCTCCTGTGCAGCCCTGTGTGAGAACAGCCAGCAGCACCATCTTCAGTGCCATTCTGAGCATCAGCCTGGCCACACAGTTGTTCCATGCAGCCAGACACGGAGTCCACCACCTTCCTGGTGCTGCTCAGGTTTCTGCATCTACATGAAGTTCCAACTGACACAGAAACAGTCTTGACCGCTCTGTGTACTGGTGTGAAATACACTGCTCCAGCCTTGAAAGCATGTTGTGTGGAATTTCTCCCCACACATCCTAGTGTAGGTAATGCCTTCAAGTCACAGACTCAGGCAGGATTTGCTGATGAGCCTCAGCTTGGGAGTTTCTGTTTAGACACGGGTGACAAAAGTACTATGGATGCAGACAGCACAGAAGGGTTTGCTGATCTCAATAGCAACACACTCTGCTGCTGCCTGGCATTCGCCAGCTCCAGTGTCTCTTTCCAGGCTGCAGAGAGTCAGAGACAACCATTGCCGTGACTTTGGGAAACAAACAGAAAGTTCTAGGAAAAGTAGTTCCTTGAATCCAGTCCTGACTGATGACAACTGAGGAGTTTACAGGAGGCCCCACTCAACCTGGTCTTTGTCAGATGGTGCGGTGGTGACCTCTCATTTCCTTGTCACCCTGAGCCCAGAGTGGAGCACATCACGTGCCTGAGGTGCTGCCTGGGGGAAGGAGCACTGCTCAGCAGGTCCGGGCAGGTGGAGCCTCTGGGGTCACCCATGCTGTCCACCTCACATGGGGTAGGGTCTCCATGGGTTCTTCGAGGGGGGCTGTGACTGTGTTAGTGGTCCCACCACTGTGAGGGGAGCCAGCTTTGTTTTCTCTATATTCAGTGTTCTGTGTATTCACATGATAGTCCGTGGGGCTGCTACATCCACAAAAGCCAAACCGCACTGTGGAGATTTTTTCCATCTGTTCCAAACCTAGTCTGGTCTCTGTTCCCACAGGAATCACAGAGAGTTGTGTATGAGACACCTGCTCACAGCACTTCCTTTCATTTCTTTTTATCTAGAATTTTTATGCACATGAGTAACCATAATTTCCAAATTCATCTGATAAGCTTTTTGAATTTTTCCCCAAAGATCAGTCCCTCAAAATGGTTGCTCCTGGAATGTGAATGAAGAAAATATCCAACAGTGGGTTTCTTCACCTGTTGGAGCCAGCTGGACAAAACAGTGGGGTCACAAAGTCAAGGGGTGCAGATAAGAAAAGAAAGAAGACAGGATAATGGGATTGGGAGGGTCTCTCAGTCAATGCTGAGCAGAAGCCTCATTTATTCACAACACTATACTTATATAGATTTTAGGGACATCAGTGATGTCAGAAGTGGCTAACAATTGTCTATAGTCATAATTAGAGATTGGAAGCAGAGAACTGCAGAATCAGCAAAAAAAGAAAAAAGAAATAGTGATTTAATTCTCACACCTGGCCTACAACTAGTTCTTTCTTTCTGAGAAGTAACTTCCCTATTGTCTACTTTCTGAAGGCCACTTTTCTTGTGCCATTCCTAGTCTATTAGATCATTAGGACAAGCAATCTAGAGACAAGAATAACTACCCTCAGCGTATCACAAGGGAGTTTGTTGATCAACCTAATCACTAAGGAAAGAACAGCAAATTCTTAATTGAGGAGCAGATGGAGAGCGACCTTGGGCCAGAGATTTACTTGTGAGCTTCACTGCTAAGGCATCCCAAGGCAGCAACCCTGTCTGAGGTTGCAGCTTTTCTCAGGAGCTGGGCAGCACTGTTTAAAGTGCAGATCTCCCAACCTAAGGTAGGGCAGCACCCAGTGCAGATCTCCAGGCCTAACAGCGAAGACCCTCAGATCGTTCCCCCCATTCACCCTTCCTGACCTCATGTTGGCAGATGTTGGCAAAGGCACACAGGCCCTGCACCTAGGTGCAGCTCCTCCTTGTCCTGCATCAGCACTTCAGTGGGAGGCAGACAGGATGGGTGTCCAGGCTTGGGGGTCAGGAGCCCTTCACATTTCTGTCTGTGGGTCTGAAGGAGCCCCCACCTTCCTGTGTCACTCACAGGAAGAGGATCTGGTGATCACAAGGAGGAGGGTGAGAACAGACTCTTGGATTGTAGCTACAGGCTGGGCCTATCAAAAGTGGGACATTTGGCTCTGGAGGGGGCAGAGCGCCCCTTTCTCCACCTGCTGCCCACAAGCAGGGGGCTCAAGGGAAGCTGGCTGGGAACCAGGTCCTGGGGAGGGAGCAGGTGGGGGAGCACAGTGGGCTGAGGCTGGGCAAACACCACAAGTGATATGTAATATGTAATTACTATAGTTCTTGGCTAAATAATAACATTCGATACTACTAACATTTGGCTGATATCTAAACTCCAATATAGAAATAACTGACCACAAAAGATTAGTTGGGAGTGGGATGCATATTTACAACAAACACATTTTGGTTTCTTAAAAGAAGAAGTGTTTATTTAAATCTTTGCATGATATAAAGGCAGACTTGATACTTTTTGTCACTTTGGGGGATAGGAAACTGGGTTGAACTATATAAAAAATGCAGCTGTTTGAGCTGCTTCTCCTATCCTTTCATACATCAGCCAGGTCAGGGTCTTTCAGTAGTCTTGGAAATTAAAGGTTCTTGCTCTACAGGAGTCAGTTGGGTTTCTTTGTAACTCTTGACAATTTGATGAGATGAGTCAGTGATCTTGCAGAACTCCTGAGGTCAACAAACTAATTTCAGAAAAAATTAAGAAAACAGTTTATATTGTGGGTTTTAAAATGTCTACTTGCTAGCATTTATAATAATATTCAAAATAGCCCTAAGAGTGCTCGCTTTGGCAGCACATATACAAAATAGCCCTAAGAATGACCATGAAAAGCTTCGAAAAAGGGTTCATGTAATAGTAGAGCAATGCATTTATGCTACCACTTTTCAACTATAAGTGGGCTTTAAGTAATTCACAGTGATGTAATAAGTATATTTCTAAAGGAATACCATAACCCTGATTCTCTTTCCCTCAGTGGAGTCTCCCTACCTGCCTGTCTGCATGGGATGCTGCCAATGAGTCCCAAGATGGAGCTGATTGTGATGACTGATGACTCTTTTTTTATTTTATTTTTTTGAGACAGTGTCTCACTTTGTAGTTCAGGCTGGCTCTGAGCTCACTATGTAGCCTAGGCAAGCCTCAAACTCAGCAATCCTCCTGTCTCTGCCTCCCGAATGCTGGGATTACAGGTGTGAGCCACCACGCCCAGCACTGTGGTATGTGGTATTGATTGCTGGTGGGCATGAGTCTCCACGCCCAGCATTGTATGTGGTTACTGGGGATCGAATTTAGTACCTTGCGCTTGCGAGGCAGGTGCTGGAACCACTGAGCTAAATCTCCGGCCCCAGACTGATGACTCTTTTGAGACATTGCTTCAATCCTGTGATCATCCTATAAGATGCAGAAGAGGTTACTAATACTTCTGTCACATACTTTGTTTGATATTGTGAAGAGATGCAGTAGAATCACTCCTGCCAAAATGTATGCAGTCTGTAAAACAAGAAGGAAAACATGTTTAATATTTGTGATCTCATGAATGTGACCAGCACATCTATAACAGGCAGCGTATATGGCACAGTGACATTTATATACTTTTATATAAAGCAGATTTAATAAATAAAGTAAATTTTCCCTTGAGTAGCTCAATAAGTGTTTTTAAAATCTTGTGTCATTGAGCTTGAAGTATATCCAGTAGTTCTGGAAGATGACAAAGAATCTTTCTAAATAAGAAAAATTTTTCATTGAAAGTGCTATTTGATTTTACACTTTGAAGGAGGTGATAAGAGTTGTTTATGGCTGAGATCTCTTGAAACTGAAGAAAAGGGAAATGTTTCTCTCTGAGGTACCACATCTGTATGCATATAAAGCTCAGTTGGGTAATATTTCTTTACAGATAAAGAGCTCTGTTGGCCAGAATATCTATAGAATGTGTGGTTCTGGTTAACTAAAAATCAGCTACAAAATGGTAGTTATTGTTACAGAAAAGTACTTCTGCCTTGGAAAGTATGTATGCCAGACAGAAGCTAGTAGAGGATGTGGGGCTTGAGGTCACTCATGTGCCTTCAGTGTTACACTGGACAGTATGTGAATGTAGCCAGAGAAAGAAAAACAGAACTGCTCACTGACACTGGGAAATTACCTGGAAATACATGTTATGCCTTATTTAAAGAAAAAACCCTGGAAAGCATCAGAAGGAAAGTGTACTGATTACTGGCTCTTGGCCAGATGCTGATGCTCAGGGCCACCTCTGCACGTGGCTGGGCCGCTCACAGCATGGCATGTCCAGGCTTCTGCACAGTGCCCAGGGCAGCAGCACCATGTCCAGCTCCACAGAACAAGCAGCACAGCCACCCTTTACTTGGGCTCCCATATTGGCCATGACATCCCAAAGTCTTCTTGGTAGAAGCCCTCACACACGAGCCAGCCATGCAGTGTGCAGGGAGGACACGGAGAAGCCCTGGCCTCCAAGGACTGTGGGGTGAAGTCTAGGCTTTCTCCACGAGCCCCACCTCACTCATCCCCATGTTGACCTGCCCTGTTCAGGAGACTGTGCTCTGGGGACCCAAGGTGCCCGACACTCCTTGGTCCTGGGGGAGCCCCCTTGGGCAGCGGGACACACATCAGGTGGTCCCCTCCTGCTGTTCCTCCATCTTCCTCCCTCTGCTCCCAGCTCCTGACACCTCCATGGCCTCCCGTGCTGTGCACCCACCTCCCTCCTACAGGATGCACAGAGGACCTGGCTTCTCCTCCCCACTGGGCTCCCTAACAGAGGGCTGCAAGGTGACTCACTGTGGCTTCCTGCTGTGTGGCTGGTCCGTGGTGAGCAGGACGTCCGCATCCACCTGGTTGCTTCTCCTGGATCTGCACCAAAAAATGTCAAGTCACGTGAAACAACTGTTCACTTGAAACCCTGGATGGCACTGCTGGCTGTGGTCACTGCCTCCCTCCTCTGCGGTGTCCCCCCAGGAAGTCTTCAGTCCGTCAGAGACTCTCCTCTCTGACCACAGCTCCTCCATCCCTCTCCCCTCCCTGCAGTTCTGCTAGGATACCTGAAAATGACAGCCAGGAAGCACCTGAACATCCTACCACCTCCAGTGTTGTCTGGGTCTTTCCTCCATAGGGGCCATCTTATGTCAGTGGCACCCCTGGTGGGGGAGCACAGCACAGGCCCTGCAGGCAGCTGAGTATTCTCTTTTTTATTGGTTTCTAGCTTTATTGTTTCAGTACTGGGAGGGGTGGAGGTAGGACTGGTGCTGGAGCAGGAGGCCCTCAGGTTAAACTGGTGGGACACACCACAATTGTCTCTGCTGGGTGGGCCAGTCAGGCTGGGTCCCTCAGGTCCCAGTGGGATGGTCAGGCTGGGTTCCCCAGGGCTGGGGAGAAAGGAATCTTTGGCAGTGGGGATCCAATGCACAGGAATGGGTGGCTGGGAGTCTGTGCTCCCCTGATGTTCTGGAGACTTCACCTCAGATAGTGAGGGGCCAGTGCCAAGGGTGGGCTCACTGGCTGCCGTACTTCTGATGACAGATGAAGATGGCACAGGATCGCTGGAGGAGGATGGTATTTCCTCTGCTTTCCCATCTTCATCCTGCCCCTGGGGCAGAGGCTTCCCCAGTCCCCACAGAGCCGGTTCCTCCAGGAGCAGATACATGGCCATGGCATGCTTGAACTTCTCCCTTATAGAGGTCTTTACATGTTTTAGGTCAAAATCCATCATTGCCATCAGACTCTCAATGGCCAGTACTGTCAAGTCAGAGAGCTGCTGGGAGGGACAGATGGGGGCTGGACAGCTGAGACCCACAGGTGCTGCAATATATCCTGCAGAGTTGGCTGCATGGCAGGGTCAAAATTAAGGAGGTCCTCGATGAGATCTTTGATGTGGCTGGAGAGGAAGGCAGGACAGGTATATTTGCAAAATATTATCTGAGCAGCATGATCATCTCCGTTGCCCTCAAAGGGGCCCTGACCACAGAATATCTCCCAAAGTGTGATTCCAAGGGCCCAGACATCAATGGGAAGGCCTTTGTAGCTGTCCCTCATGAGTACCTCTGGGGCCAAATAATAAAGCATCCCAGCAACCATGGCCACTTCCTGGCCAGGGAGGAACCGGAGCCCCAGACTAAAGTCAATTATTTTGACATGTCCTTGAGCACTTGATCATTATATTTTCAGGTTTTAGGTCCCCGTGCACAATGCCCTGTTTGTGACAATACATGACAGCTGTTACTATTTCATGATATACAAGTCAGATGTGGTCCCACAGGTTCTGACCTAATGCATACTCCCATATGAGATATATGAAATGCATGGTGTCTATTACTTGTAGTAGCTTGGTGATATTGCTGTGGCACAAGTCCATCAGTATTCCTATCTCTGTTCTCACAGAGTCTAGTAGCACCTTTGCTTTCTTCAGTTCCTTTACTGAAACCAGGAACTCAGTCTGAGAGTGTTGTGCTAAGAGGACTGTTGCAAAGCTTCCCTGGCCGATGACACTAACAATGTCATGGATGTCCTGCAGGGTACATCTGTGGGACCTGGTGAGGCCCAACCATGGTGTGCTCTCACTGCGCCTGCTGTTCTCTCCATGTTGACCTCTCTGATCACACATTATATTCTCACAAAACTACACACCCCAAATAAATCACTAAATCTCTAACACACCCCTCTTCCTCCAATCCCTCTACTCCCACAAGAGGGGCCCACCCAGGCCTCGGTATATAGCCAACTGCTGTGATCTCACCCTGGCTCCTGTGAGGTCACAGTTGTGAGGGACCCAGACACACCTGGCTTTTGGCCACCAGGACCTCTTGTTTGCACCCTACAGAGCAAGCCTGTCTTTTCTTCCCAAGGGATGAGCCCATCACACAGGCTGAAGACCATCCACAAGCTCCCCTGTGCCCTCCTCTGTCATGGCTGAGCCTGCTCAAGTTCAGGGTCACTCTAGCCCACCACCTCCCTCACATCCTTGGGTCTTTCTTCTTATTATTTATTTTGAGTCAGTCTTCTTATGTAGTTCTGGCTGTAATACTCCTGCCTCAGCCTGCCAAGTGCTGGGACTATGGGTGTGTCATTTTCATGATCATGAGTTGAGGTAGCACCTCAACTCTCTCCCCATTTTATCCTTATCCAATTAACTCAAGCCCTGTTTCTGGGAATGGTGAGTGGTGAGGCACAGAGACCTTTTCATTGGATCTCCTGAGTCCAAACCCTGGCTAGAATCCCAGGATGTCACACAGGGCTGGTGTCAGCTGTGTCCAGGACACGGTGCAACCTGGGGTGTGAGCAGCTTGGCCTGTGACCAGACAAGGCCCGGCAAAGCAGAGCCATCCTCAGGGAGCATTTCAGCTGCTGCTGCCCATACCTCAAGCATTCTCTGACATTGGTGGAGAGACTCATCCTGGAAAAACCAAGTAGGTGAATCCTGGGAGAAAATGTTATTCTGGTGGGAAGTGCAGGGTTGTGGGTTCCTGCTAGAAGTAGGGTGCAAGGGGGTGTGCATCTTGGCTGTGTGGAGACCTGTTGGCCACCTGCCCTCATTCTTCCTGTCTCCTCCCCTCCCCTGTCCTCTGTCTCACCTGCCCTCCTTCCTCTTGGTGGTGTCCAGAGCCAAGAAGTTTCTTCCCTGCACCCTACCCTTTTGGGTGGCTCAGCCCTGCCTTTCAGGAGCCCAGCCAGCAGCCAGGACACTTGACCCCCCTATCCACCACCACAGGTCCAGATTAATCTGAGCTCTTACAAACTGAGAAAGGAAGGGACTGGGGCAAAGAGATTAGCATTCACATCCACCCTAGGGGGCTGGGGGACTGAAATGCAAAGCCCTCTACACAAGCCTGAGTGTGACTTGTGGAAGGGAATTTGAGAGCTAGAAGGAACAGAGCTTTGCAAATTTTTTGCTTTGCTTTATTTTGTTGGGGTTTGGTTTTGTTTGGAGACAGGGTCTCGCTTTGTAGTTCAGGCTGACCCTGAGCTCACTATGTAGCCCAGGCAAGCCTCAAACTCAGCAATTCTCCTGCCTCTGCCTCTCGAGTGCTGAGATTACAGATGTGAGTCACCATGCCTGGCACTGCAGTATGTGTTACTGATTGCTGGTAGGTGTGAGTTACCATGGCTGGTATTGTTGTATGTGGTTACTAGGGACTGAACCAGAGACCTTGCGCTTGCTAGGCAGGTGCTGGAACCACTGAGCTAAATCTCCAGCTCTTTATTTTTTTTGAAACAGGATCTCAGTTCAGGGTTAATTTGAACTCATGGCAATCCTCCTGCCTCAGCCTCCTGGCTGAATGCTGGAAATTATAGGCAGGCATGTTGACAGCTACTTCTGTACCAAACCTGATTCAGTCATTATTTGTGCTCCCCCAGCAGTCAGACACTATATGTTTTGCTCCATTTCCTTTGAGACACCACCATAAGGCTTTACTCTTGGTCATATTAAGTATGAAAATTCAAGTTTCATTCTTTTCAATGTTTAATGCTTAAACATGAGTGAAGCAGAACACGTTTACAGTTAGATGGTCCCCAGACTGCCAAGGTTGTATTCGATGATGACACCTCCTGAGTTTTCCAGTTGTGATCGAAGCAATGGATATTCATAGGAACCATCCTTGGAAGTATGGGTGTTTTTTCAGGAGGACTGTATGCATTATGACACTCTCTGTATTGAGGACCGAGGACAGAGAGAGTACTGGCTCCCCATCAGACCATGGGCTCACAGCAGACCCAGGGCCTCTACACTTAACTACATTCCTGGATGTTTTTTCTTTTCAGAGCCTTGTTAAGTCACTAAATTGCCAGTGGAACTCAAGAGTTTCCATTCTCCTGTCTCAGCCTCCTATGTCGCTGGGATTACTGATGGCATCATAACTACATCCAGCTGGTCAGATCTTGATACTGGGGGGCAGCAGTAAGCAATGAGGAGCAGAAACAGCCTATACTGTGCTGTTGCTGGGCTAGGATACTGTAATGGGTGTATCAAATGCATTTTCTAATTGATTCAATTTTTGATTTTGTGGGTTTATTGGGTAGTAAGTAACTCCAGTCATAAATCAAGGAGCCTGAATAGTCCCAAACTCTTACTGTGGACCCTTGACTTAAAGAAATCAATTCGTTCTCAAGGTTGTTAGTAACTCACATGGACCAATTGAAGGCTCAGGCTCCTCCACACAGCCCTCAAAGACTCTCTCCTGTTTCCAGGCAGATCTCAGTGTCCTTAGAGAGACACTGGCCCAGGATTTCTCAGTCAACCCCACACAGGAAAGGATGTTGTGATGTTCCTTTCAGAACTCTTTGAGAGTTAAATCTGTATTTGAGACCATCTGGAGGCACAAGTGGCCAGAATTCCTGTTGTAACTCATGATTATGTTCATGCATTAAAACTACAATTCTGGTCATAACCTAAATTGTTGGTATGTTATTCTTTTCATGGGCTTCCAAACTCGCATTCCACTGCTGGCAGGGGCAGAGATGGTACAGGAGCTGGAGTGGGAGGTCCCTGGGCTAGGCTGGCAGGACACAATGGAAGTGGAAGGATAGATGAGAGGACCACACTGGGAGGACACACTATGAATGTCAGGATTGGACAGGCAGGACATGCTGCACATGTAAGAGATTTGCATTCATATCCACCCTAGGGGGCCGGCATAGCTGCTGCCATACACCTGCTGCAATGTCGGTCGCTCATTGGGTTGCATTGGAGGAGTCCTTCATGAGAATTTGTGCCTTGGGAGACCAAGCATATACAGTGTGTTTTCCAGATATTATCCGTGATGCAATCTCATCTTCACTGCCATAAATGAATCTTCCCAGTCACGATTTCTTAGATAGGGCTGGCCCTTGAAAGAAAACAAAAAAACCAACTTGGAGGTTACTGCTGCCAGAGAAAAGCTACCCCACCATATAAGATAAATAGCTCATTGAAATTTCAAACAGGCAGCCATCAGATATTCTAAAGAAGGCGCGGACCTCCTGGGGTGGAGGGCTGACACTTTAACCCACCTCCCTTGAAAAGAGTTAGAGTCAAAATTCCTGTTTAGGGGGCCGGAGGGTTAGCTCAGTGGTTCCGGCGCCTGCTTTGCAAGCGCAAGGTCCTGAGTTTGATCCCTGGTGACCACATATAATGCTGGGCATGGAGACACGCCCACCAGCAATCAACGTCGCA
>PVIC010039695.1:0-16979 GCA_004025085.1 Thryonomys swinderianus | reverse complement strand
GAAGACACTGTAAAAAATTACTTCTTCTCTTTGGCATGAACACCTGTAGATGCAAATGAGCTCTAGAAAGTATGACAGCTTTTATAGAGTGGAATATTTCTATAGGAAACTTGGTGTGGGAATGTGATGAGGGGAAGGAATAAATATGATACAGAAAGAAAATAAAAGAGCATGTATAAAGTGGGGAGGAGGTGTGGGTAGGGATATGGGTGAAAATGAGAATTAACTTGTGTCATATACTAGTACAAATTCCCCAATGTTATATGTGATGTACAACGCTGGGGGTGGTGACTCACGCCCACCAGCAATCAATACCACATACCACAGTGCTGGGCGTGATGGCTCACGTCTGTAATCCCAGCACTTGGGAGGCAGAGGCAGGAGGACTGCTGAGTTCGGGGCTTGTCTGGGCTACATAGTGAGCTCAGGGCCAGCCCGAACTATAAAGCAAGACCCTGTCTCAAAAAAAAAAAAATTGGTGGAAGTATCAATCATTTTTAAATGGTAGAGAAAAATCAAGCTGAGATTACAAAATACAAAAATGAGGTAAACATCCAAAAATAATACAAAAATACTTTCAGGAGGATTAAAAACTTGTAAAAATAAGAGAATTGGGCTGAAGTTATAGCTCAGTGGCAGAGCATGTGCTTAGCACATATAAGCTCCTGGGTTCAATCCTCAGCTCTGAAAAAAGAAAAAAGGCATCTTTCAAGAATAGGAGTGGGGGGGGCAGAGGGTTAGCTAAGTGGTTCCGGCGCCTGCCTCACAAGCACAAGGACCTGAGTTCGATCCCCGGTAACCACATATAATGCTGGGCGTGGAGACACGCCCACCAACAATCAACACCGCATACCACAATGCTGGACGTGGTGGCTCATGCCTGTATTCCCAGCACTCGGGAGGCAGAGACAGGAGGATTGCTGAGTTCGCGGCGGCTTGCCTGGGCACCATAGTGAGCTCAGGGCCAGCCTGAACTACAAAGCGAGACCCTGTCTCAAAAAGCAAAAAAAAAAAAAAAAACAATAGGAGTAGGGGAAGGGGAAAAATGAGAATTAAGTTATGTCGTATACCGGTACAAATTCTCAATTGGAGTGTAATTGTAATGTGTATATATAATGTACCAATAAATAAAATAACATAAAAAGAATAGGAATATATGGGGAAATCTCCATAGTTAAGATGGTAAATCTAGGAACTATATAAAAGAAAAGATGTGCCAGTTATGGTGGCACATACTTACCAGTACTATGGGAGGCTGAGGTAGGAGGATTACAATTTCACGTCCCATCTAGGCAACTTAGTGAGACTCTGCCTCGAAATAAAAATTTTAGAAATGGGCTCAGAACATAGCTCAATGCTAAAAGCACACCTGGTATAGAAAAAGTTAACCTACTGTGGTACCTCAGTTCACAAACAATTCATTCTGTGGTTCTGGAAAAGATGGCTACAGTCATGCTCATCACCTGATGTGTAGTTTGCAAAGAAAAACAAAATTTGTTTGTGAATCAAGTTGCCACTATATATTTAGCTATGTTACAATGTGTGTATTTCAAATATTAACAAAAATAAAAAAAAATTTTAAAACTTTTAACACAAAATAAAAACAGAATTAATTTATAAGTTCTTTCAACATATAATTCAAAGAAAAACAGTCAACTGTCAGAGGAACAAAACAAAATGTCCTGTAAATTTACAAAAAGCCATTTAAATTCACTGTAATTGGGAAAATGGAAATTACAGTAACAATAAAGTTTAAGCCCCTCAGTCTGGCCAAAGTAAAAGAGTAACATTATTCACTTTAGTGTGGATTCAGGGGAAAATGGTACCACCACTATTGCTGGTGGAAATGAGTGTATTTGGAAAAACTGCCTACAACATTTATTAAAGTTAAATATTCACATCACTGACTTAAAATTCATACTTTTAGAAATTTGCTTATGAAAATAAAAGCCCAGTACATACAGGGACACATGTCTATGGTTAATCACAGCATTGCCCAATATATCAGAGAACTGAAAACAGTGAATCATGGTACATCCACACCGTAGAAAAAATAACAAATGAAAAACTGTGTCACTCCATTGCAAGGGGTTCTCCTGAAGCATTTCCTAGTGAGGATGAAAGGCAGGGGAAGGTTATATAATATGATTCTGCTTTTCACAAACATGGCCCAGAAGTCTCATGTCTAGGATACATACCCAGGGATCATATATATATGATCATATATAATCATATCATATATATGATCATATCATATATATGATCATATATGTATATATGCCAAACTGATAGCACACATTATGGTGAGGGTGGATGCAATAGGAAAAGGGATGGGAAAGGAGGAGGCTTGAAAGAGAAAATAGTCACACAAAAATAACAGCAGGTATGCTGTAATTCTGTTTATTCATCAATGCAAAGATATGCAAATATAGTGTACAGTTAAGTAACCTCTAAATATCATGAAGTTGCAAACTTGAGTATATTTTTTTTTTGAAGAAGGGCACATCCAAGCTAATGTCTCTTGATTATGACTCAGGCTTTAGATTGAAAGAGATCCACCACTTATGCCATCAAACATGAAGGAGGACAGAAACTTTCACAGCTGCTGGCAGTGCTTTCCGGAGGATGGTATCCAGGAGGCAAAGCTTCTCAGTGTCTGGAGAGGACACCAATCTGGTTGAGTATCTGTTGAAACTCCAACGTACACGGAACTGCCATCAACCAAACCCACGCTATTCCTACTCTTCAGTTCTTGTTGGAGAAGATATCTTTAAACTTCCCGTTCTCTACATGCAATGCATTAGAGCTCTCCCAATTGGCTGAGCTTCCAAATAGGAGAAAGGCTTCATTATGGTTGCTAGTAAGTAATAATTCTATCAATGATGGTTTAACCTGGTAGGTTTAACTGGTAGGCCTGGCAAATCTGTGAAAAGATTTGTAATGGAAATTAATGTACACTTGAGGCTAGATATTCCAGAAAAACAAAAACCCTCTTTCACATCAAAGCTGACCCAGAAAAGTTATTAAACTTTGTTCAACAGTGAGTAGGTTTCTTGTAGTGACTGAGGAACTGCTTTTCTTTAATCATGGACTTTGTTATCCAAAAAAACATTTTCATCCTTTGGTTAACCACATTGTGGGCAAGAAGAGAAAGGTGTAGATTTGGAGTCCCCATCGCTTCATCCTTACTATTACTCAGACTTCTCCAGCCCAGCTATTAAGACTGAGAGAACATCTGGCTGCATCTCTGGCCAGTCATGTCCATGGTGGTGCCCAGCCACGCCTTGAGGGGAGTTACTTCCGCTCTCTGGAACCCAGTGTGTGTTGGTATATTCTCCAACACGTGATCTCAGAGAACTTGTTCTTTCTGCTTAAAAGAGCAGAATCTGTAACTGTATGCTGATGTGTATGGTTATTTTTCTAATTATCTATCTCTTCCACAAAAGTCTAATGTGTGAACAGAAGCCATGTACTGCAGATCTAACACCTAGCACGAGGGTGGAACACACCCAAATTCTTTATTACTATATGATTCCCTAAATAAATGAAGGTCTGGATTTTTAAAATTAGCCATATTTCTGTTCCTTTGCCCAATTATAGATAGTGTATTATGTGCCTAAGTGAAGGTGTGTTTTTAGAGCTATACTGAAAAGAAGTTGGACCTATTAATTGGGGCCCCATATATCTGAAGAAGTCTGCTAATGTCTTTGCACCTATAGCTTTGCCTCTCTGTGGATATTTCCTATAGATGCCAAAAGATTTAGTTCTTCCTTTTTGATTTGTACCTGGATCTTGAGATCCAAACAGTAACTGAAACATGGAGGGAAAGGGACTAAAATTGTCTAGTCCACTTATTTTCAAGATAAATCTTATACAGAAGTTCAATATCTCTATATAAGTTTATATCTATATATGTATAGAGACATAGATGTGGATAGAAGAACAAACAAATGAAAAGAGGAATGAAGGAAAGAAGGAAGAAACAAGATTTTCCCTGTGCAAAGTGAGAAAAAGAACTGAAGCGGGTTGTCAGGCTTTGCCTTGACCTCTGTCCTGGGCCTTGTCCCCACCACACCCCCTGCCCACCCTGCCTGTCATCTTCCAATGCACCACTGAGACCAGTATCTTTACGGGGGTTGAGTGATGTTCTCCTTCTAACCAATAGAAAAACACGGACTTGGAAATTGTGTCATATTCTACTTTTGTATTCCAAATCCTTTCCACTAAAAGTAAATCCTCTGTTTATTTCTGGTGGGTTGACTATTCTATAAAGTCTTCTCACAAAATAATCTTACGTGAATCAGACTATCATTGTTCAGAATTCTCTTCTGTTAGTGAAATGACCATAATTTAATTTTGTTTATATAGTTTTATATAGGTGAAACCATTATTGAACATGTAAAACTTGCACAGCACTTCTCTTATGTTACAAGAAGCAGATAATTTGATTAATGAATAAAGATAATATTGGCCTTTATAATTACATCTCAAATTTCACGTTTTACACAGACACAAAAGCAGATTAGAAGATGATATTTTTGTACTCTATCATATGAAACAAAAATCTCCTTCTCCAAAAGGACAGGATGCAGATGTTTGGTTACTTAACATAAAGCAAAAACTATGTCTACCAAAGAACAGACATGCAGGTATTGATCTGGAATTGGCATGATGACAAAGTGCTCTGCAATTCTTCCTCTTCCCAATTAAAGTGTCTCTCTTGAACTGATTGAAAGCTGTTTGATAAATGTACTTTTTTTCAAGATGGTATGCTCAGTTGGGGGTCTTTTTATTAAACTAAAATTCCATCATTACTTTTGACTAGCACCAGCTGCTGTATAAATTGTATGTTGATGTAGGCTTCCACTGGTATTCCAAATGTTGCAGGTGAATCTTCAACCCCAAAATCCTCATTCATTCAGTATGAATAATTAACATCTAATAAATACAGAATAGAAGACACAGGTCATTAAAAGACACAGGTCACAATCCCACCTTGACATCTCAGAACACTGTACCAAATAGGTCTTTAACCAGAAAAAGGAAGACAATGTTACTAAATCTCTCTGCTTTGAGTTCTTCTCTGTGCCTGATCAGAAGTGGGAGAGTTAAGATATTGATAAAATCATTGATTGATTGATTGATTGATTGATTGACTGATTGATTGTACCAGGGATTGAATTCAGGCCCTTGTGCATCCAAGGTTGGCGTGGTAGCTCTTGAGCTAAATCCCCAGCCCTCGATAAAATCTTTTAGTCTTACAGAACTAAAGTTAAAGACAGAATCCAAAGGCCTCACATTTTAGTTATTACCTGAACATTTTAATTCCTGATAACTTCCCAAGTGTGTGAGGCTCATGCCTTCCATGGCTGTTCTCCCTTCTGAATATTTCCCATCTGTCACTTTTAAAACAAAAGAGAAATATTCTATGCATGTTCTGATATTATTTCTAAGAGATACATAGTAAAAAACATAGTATAAAACAATTATGGGAAACTGTTAAAGGGAAGTTCTGATGACCTTTGTGATTGTTATTATAGGAGACACATTTGAAACCAGTTGAAACTATAAAATTCATTAAAATAAAACATGCCATGATAGCACAGTGGTAAAGAGCTGAATGTTCTGGAAATTAATTCCTGAACCTATTTCTTTGTCTGTAAAATAGAGAGAGTACTAGGTCAAAGGAGTTACTGCAAACATGACTAAAGTGTGTGTGTGTGACATTTAGTATAGGGCAGTGTATTTGTTTTCCATTTCTGCATAACAAATCAACACATTCTTAGTGCCTTAATCACTTATTATCTCACACTGCCTATCAGTCAGGGCATGGCTTTGATGTGTCCTCTGTGTCCCGAGGCTGCAGGCAAGGTATTTCCCGGGCTGTGTTTTTTTGCTTTTTGTTTTGTTATGTTTTGTTTTGTTTTAGGTTTTTCACTTAATTCTATTGATACATTATATATATACATCACGATTATGCTCAACATTGAGAATTTGTACCAATATATGATATGACTTAATTCTCATTTGTTCCCTTCCCCTACTCACCCACAACCCTCCACCTCTATATGCACAAGCTTTATTTCATTCTATTTTTTTTTTGAGACAGGGTCTCACTTTATAGTCCAGGCTGGCCCTGAGCTCACTATGTAGCCCAGGCAAGCCTCGAACTCAGCAATCCTCCTGTCCTGCCTCCCGAGTGCTGGGATGACAGGTGTGAGCCACCACGTCTGGCCATTTCCTTTTATTTTTAACCATCAATTTTTCCCCCTCATTACTTACCCTTAAACTCCATTTCCCTTTGAATATTTAGTATTATGCAATAGCTATCATGAATTCTTGAACTCACCAGGCTGTGATTTTACCTGGAGGCTTAACTGGGGAAGGAATCCCTCTTCCAAGCTCAGTCAACTTCTCAGCAAAATTCTGTTCTTGCAGCTGTAAGAACAAAGATCCAGGATTCTTCTGGCTACTGGCAGAAGTCAGTTCAAGAGTCCTCACCATGTGGGCTTCCACATCAAGGCCTCTTACTTGCAGTCAGCTGCGAGTCTTTAGGCCAAGTCTTCTAGCAAAGCAGCCTTTCACTATGCGGCACGAACACAGCCATCACTCTCACTGTGAGGAGAGCAAACCACAACGTCTTGCCACATCGAAGGATGAGCACCAAGAACCAGGGATCATTGGAAGACACTGTAGAGTCTGTGAACCACATGTACTAAATGAATGAATAAGCAATACACGATCAAAATGATAAGTGAATTAATTAACTTGGAGTGGAAAGTCGTAAGTCATCGATCCTGAGCAGCAGAAAGCAAAGGCAATAGTTCTAAGTACGGTTTAAACAGGTGGACAATAAACTGCCCAGTTGAAGCCATGACACAAGCGTGCACCCTTTGTGAAAATAATGTGTTGAAGAGTTTATGGGGTCTGGGCTTTAAGGTTCAGAGAATACCAGAGAAGTTCTCATGGGTGGGGGAGTGGAATGCTAAAGGAAGAGTAGGGCTTTTAGTCTCACTTTAAAGTGATGATTTTCCTACTGTTGGAGCCAAAGAATAAATTCAACAGTTAAGTAAACTTTTAGGTGCTAAGTAGTTAAAGAAAATTAACAATAAAAATGAAAAAAATCACTGCAAGTGCGGAATAAAGTTATCTTTAAGCATATGAAAATGTGAAACATGCATATAACTCCCAGTGGATAAACGGGCAAATAACATGATTGTGTGATTCATGCAAGGAAATGCGAATGGAAAATAAATTTTTAAAAGTTTAAATATAATATAAATAGTACAACAGCTTTAGAAACAAAAAAGTGTAAGTACCAATCCATAATTTTTATATTACTAGGTGATTACCTTGAGATAAAAGAGTAAGATACACTGCGTTAGTATTATATTCACCAAACACCTGGCATAACTTGTAATTTACCCAGGGCTGACGGATCGTTGACGATAATGAACTCTCTCATAGTCCACAGTAAGAGATAGCATGAATGAGTGCGGTCTGAAAATAATCTCAAAATCTCTTTCCAGATCGTATGTTCCAATGAAGCTATGAAGCTAACATAGGGGGAAAAGCTCCTTAGAATTTTTCAAATTCACTTCTACTCTTTCGGCGGCTGAAAAATAGTAAAACAGATTAAGAACAAATTTGGGGGGCCGGAGGGTTAGCTCAGTGGTTCCGGCACCTGCCTCGCAAGCGCAAGGTCCTGAGTTCGATCCCTGGTAACCACATACAATGCTGGGCGTGGTGACTCACACCCACCAGCCATCAATACCACATACCACAGTGCCGGGCGTGGTGGCTCACGCCTGTCACCCCAGCACTCAGGAGGCAGAGACAGGAGGATTGCTGAGTTCCAGGCTTGCCTGGGCTACATAGTGAGCTCAGGGCCAGCCTGAACTACAAAGTGAGACCCTGTCTAAAAAAAGAACAAACTTGGGGAGAACAAAAAACAAATGGGTGGGGTGCTCCGCAGGGGCAGTATCCTGCAGTCTCCTGTGGCTGTGCAGAACAGACTGGATATTAGTTTGTATGCTGACCGTAATGTGCCCGATATGTTTGTCTACGTGAACCATCAGGTCTCTTCAAGACATAAGCTGAGCACAGCTTGGGACATGGGTGAGAATGTAGAGGCCAACAATTGAAGGAATAATAGTAAACAGTGTTGCATGACTGTTACTTTTATCTTCAGTGGGAATGAGACATATGAGGATGGATTTGTTCCCGGACTCTAGCTGGGCCATTTTCCTGAGGCAAGGGGCGACAGAGGGAGGGAGACCCAGCCAGAGGGGCAAGGTATCTGAGATGCCAATGACACACAGACAGCGGTGGTGTCCTGGGGTCTGACACAGCCTCGCTTAGGGCCTGCGGTTTCCAAACACATCTCCAGGCCCAGCAGCTACCAAACATCCAGTGAGCTCTCCGACCCGCAGCACCCACCACCCTTGCTGACTCCGGCGGGATGAGGCTGGGCCCGCGGCAGCCCTGGAGAAGAACAGCAAGGCGATGTGGCAAAGGTGAGTCAGGAGGGAAACGGGAAAAGAAGTTGGAGAGGCAACAGCTCAGTCTGCAGTGTTTCTGAGAACTTCCCGGGGTATTGTGCTCTGGAACAGGGGAGGAAATAAGTTGTAACAGAGATCCTCATGGCGAGCGAGCACCAAACACACTGGTTCTTCACACCTGAAAAAATTTGAATAATTCTCGTCCATGCTTGGTGCATCTTCAGCACGCATGCCTGTGTCACAGCGTCTCCCTTGGACCATAAACATTTAGAACACAGGGATGAAATCTGTGTAGTTCTCTTTAAGCAGTGCATAACAAACACTATAGACCATTAGAGGGTCGACTTTTAAGATGAAGAAGACAATACTACTCACAAAATATAAAAATAGAATGAGATTCATAAAGCCATTCTTTTTTATCATAACATCAGCAAGACTTAAAAAGCTTAGTACCTTTTTGGTGAAAAGACAATATGATCTTCAATTCTTAATATGAAGCAACTTTCTTGTTCCTCTTTAAGTGTTTGCCTCTGCAGTCCTGCTGCTGAAAACCTAGTGATAGAAAATGATCAGACACAGGAACAAAGACTTATTTGTAAACACATGAGCACCTACATGTCTCATTGTGGGGAAAATGGCCAAGGAAGATCTGGAACCATCTAGCTGATGAACTGTCTAGCAGTTATAAAAAATCATAGTTAATAATTTCATATGAAACTTCTTACATTAAAATACCATGTGAAAAGGGAACACACAGTGTATTTTCAAATATATTTTTATAAAGCATAGAAATAAACATAAGAAATACACCAAATGCCAAAAGCAATTGGGGAGAAGGTCTTAAATGCTGGCAGAGAAATGGCGTAGAGAAGAGGAAACAGGATGTCACTGAAACTAAGGGAAGTTGTTATTTTGTGAATTCATCATTGAGTACAAGCACTGAACTCAGCATCTAACTCCATTCATAAGTATTTTTAGGAATTATAGATGATTATTGGAATGAGGCTATGGGAAGAAAGTCTCTTCCAACTATAAGCAACAACTTTCCATCTTGGCTTAGTGAAGGAAGCGAAAGCTCAGTAAGATGTTTGGACGGATGTACGTGCATGAGATGACTCAGGTATAGCTGGGAGCCTCCTGTCGCTGCCACAGAGGACACTTGCCTGGAGAAGAGAGTAAGAGTTTGTGAAATGGGACCCAGTTCGAGCACTGTGGACTTATTTCGGAAGAGGGGATGGGCGAGACATCAGGCCAGTCTCTTCTAGTTTCTTGACTCGAATGCTCATCTGGAGTTACACGGGTAGCATTTAAAATGGCAGGCGTTCAGCCAAGAGAACACACACCGAGTGCCCTCATCGTCAGAGTGAAACGCAACAAAGCCGGAGATGGGCAGTGCCTGGAGGATGGAAGGAGGCCACGTGCACACGTGGTGTTTGGTGCCGCGTGTCACCTCACTCGTGCCCATCACACTAGCAGCCCGTAACAGGTGTGGGTCTCCCTTGCTTATGGGACTTGTTCCATCTTGTGTGCGTTTGCAAACCCGAGCTTTCTACTGATGCTTCTCATCAGTGTTAAACGTTCTTTATCCTTTCTTCTCCTTCCAGTGACCACGTTTCCTGGCCTGTCCCTCTCTTTCCCCCCAGTTCTCTGAGCGTCCTGTCACCCACTGGCATATAAATAATGTTTTTATTATTCCTCATTTCACTGATTCTTGATCAATCCATTAACCAGTGGCCCAACTCAAGCTTGATAAATGAGCATGTACTATCCTCACCACTCGGCACCATGTCTCTGAGTTCACTGTCCCTTAGCTCCCAGGAGGTAATGTCTTATAGGCAGTGGCCGCATTCCCGCCACTCATCCTTGAGTCTGCGGCAGCCGGCAGAACGCCTGGCACATACTACGCTCTGTATCTGTGGGATGGACTCAAATTATCAAGAAGTTGAGTAATTTATCCAAGGACATGTAGCTAATAGATGGTGGGTCGCAAGTTTAAGTCTCTTTTGAGGCACATGAAGCAGAAAATGAGGCCCACTTTGGAGATGAATTTAGACATGAAGCCTATTAGAGTTAATAGAGAAATGCAGAAAGGAGATTGCTGTGTGCTGGGTCTTAACTAGTGTTACATTGTTTATACTCCTAACATCTTTACAAAGTAAAAATGATAATTAGCCCAGTCTTTTGGGTCGGAGGTAGGATGTCTAATCTACAAGTATTATGAGAAATAAGAGGAAAGCTGGTCCTGGTCATTTAGTAAGAACCATATTGTTATCACCTCAGTAATAAGATTTAGGAACAGTTTTAGAGAAGAGGGAGGGAGGTGAGATATGTGAAATGAAGCCCCTCTCTAGAGTCCTCCCTGGATGCGTGCACACGCGTGCACACACACACACACACACACACGTGTACACACACACATACACACTCCCCATAGGTTATATCTCACAATGATCATAAACATGGAAGTTGGCATTTCTTTCCTTCTTGGCTCTGTTGAATACAGTTGTGTCCTACAGATGTAACCATCTCTACTTGGGATACTGCTAGGTTGCCCTGCGCTTCAGGTGTCCACAGGTCTGTGCTTCTCTGGGGACCGCTGCACAGGCATCAGGCTGCCCGCCTCTCCCCCCAGCCCAGCCACCGAAAGCCTGGAGGGCAGACCTGGCACGCTCTTCAGGGCTTTGTGGAGAGGGGAGGAGAATGCCTCTGCCCACCCTCTGTCTCCAGCAGATGTTGACAGAGCAGTATTGGTAGCACTCCAGAGTCTTAGAGGTTGGGTTAAGAGGCAAGATGGCAGAGTGGTGAGTGCCAGCAGAAGATGGTCTTCTGGTTTTTAGGTGCAGTCCTGACACCCTGGACTCCAATCTAAATCCACAGGAATCTGGACGGGGCAGATGCAACTGCCCAGGGTTCATGGAATAACTGTCCTGTGTCTGTAACTGAGCCAGGTTTATCCTACTGCCCCGCGCTCTGTTCCTCCTGGGATAAATGATTCTAGGTTCTAAAGGTGGACACTTTTCCCATGGAACTGCACTGTGTCTCACTCACTCTCAAGACTCTGTAAAGTAGAGGTGATGGATAAAAAAATATTTTGAGACCCTGTACAGGATAAAACTCAGGATTTGGTGACAAAGATGTTGAGCACTAAATTGTATTCTGTTTCTCTGGAAAAGCTTTGTTTTAGTAAGAATTTGGCAGGGAGGTGTGTGAAAAGAAATAATGAAGATATGAGGAGTACAGTTTTTAAAGTTTAAAGGCTTAATTTCTATCTTTTCCCTATTATTACAGGAATTATTTTAATGGAATTTTATTAATCACAGTTCATTTAAAACCTGCTTAAAAATACATTTATCAGGCCGGAGATTTAGCTCAGTGGTTCCAGCGCCTGTCTTGCAAGCTCAAGGCCCTGAGTTTGATCCCAGTAACCACATACAATGCTGGACATGGAGACTCATGCCCACCAGCCATCAATACCACATAACACAGTGCCAAGCATGGTGGCTCAAGCCTGTAGTCCCAGCACTCAGAGGCAGAGGCAGGAGGATTGCTGAATTCGAGGCTTGCCTGTGCTACATAGTGAGCTCAGGGCCAGCCTGAACTACAAAGCGAGACCTTGTCTAAAAAGAAAATACATTTGTCATGAAGTACCTCTATCATGGTACCTTCATAGGCCCCATGGGAAATTCTGACAGAATGGGGTGAACTCTGGTTCCTCATAAAGCATACATAGGGACACAGAACAACACAAATTTACATACCTCTCCCATTACAAAATCTTGGAAGGTGGAGCCAGGGGGTTGTACTGTTTTCACTTATGCATTTTCTCTAGTTTTCTATTATAGACATACCCAAACACATATACATATACACATATACACATATATGCATATTAGTTTTTAAGGTGTGATCAAAATATAAAATGAATGTTTAAATTTTAAAGATTATTACAGTAAAAGATACAATGCCATTAATCTCCATCAAAATACTCTGCCTCACTTCCAATGTATTTATCTTGTCATTCTTGGCACTTTCTGAAGCAGTTCGGGAAGACTTCCTTCATGTTTATAGAGATGTACTTGGAGACAGGCAAAGGCCGCTGCCAAGCATCATCCAATGGAAAGGCAGGCTTGTCAACATGGCTGTGCGTCCTTACTCACCAGGTCTGGCACTGTGAGACTTCTGGCTCTTTCCCAAAGTCAAAATGAGTATAACAGCTAAAGCTTTCCATCCGTTGAGAACATCACAACCATGACAACGCAGACTCTCATGGAAGAAGACTTCCAGAATTGCTTCAGCAAACGGCAAGAAGGAGAGACAAGATGGTGGAATGGTGAGTGCCAGCAGCTTGGTTTGAAGAGAAACAGGAACCACGAGGGAACTGGCAGAGGAGAAGCTAAGAGAATTGTGATGCAGAAGTGCCCCTTGCCACATGGGGGAAACCATGAGTCAGGAGGCAAAGCAAAACAAATGACTTCTCTGCTCATGGAGAACTGGATCAGAACCAAGAGACTCTTCAGCAGTTGGAGACAGTGGGAAGAGCACACACAGAAACTGCTTCCCAAGAGGCAATAGCAGATGAGAGATCACCATACAGGCACCCAAGGACACAGTCCTGTGGAAAACAAGCTTGCTGGAACCCTACTCTAGGGAAGGGCTAGATGTTTGAACATCAGTCCCAGAACACCCCTTGGTCACCCCATGCTGCCAGCTTCTCAGAGTGGATGAGTGGAAGATAGTCACGGGAGACAGCCCACAGTTGGAGAGCAGACTTGGGGGGATGCTTCTAAGAGGCAGAGAATGGTGATTACAGATTCACTTTCTACAGTCAGATGGCAATTTTGGCCTAAGTTCAAGGCTCACGATGGCATCATGTTCCCATTACTAAAGGAAGACCAAAAGAGGGTCTTAAGATATGCTACTTTGCAGCTAGCCTTGATAGATACCACTGTAAAAGATTAGCTGTATTTGAATTGATTGCATAGGAGTAATCCTGACTCAGTGAACAATTTAGTGCCAGTGAACTTGTGTGCTGAATTCACCATCACATCCAAGGAGAGGCACAGCAAAAGTTCCTTATGCAAGAATTCAGATTGGATCAAACTTTGCAAGAATGTCTGCAACATGGCAGAAAGAGCTTCTGGATCTGAGTTAACTTCAGCCTTGCAGTGAGGGATCAGACCCTTTGGCAAAGAAGCTGTTTATGAATCACATATGCAGTGTCTCACTGGAACCTCTAATCTGCGTTTCCAGTAAACATCTTATTGGTTTAAGTTTTTGTATGTTTCTTGTGTTATTTAGTACCGTGGAGTTATGCTCTATTTTTATTGTGGATTCATGTATATATTAGGTAGTTACTCTTCTGTTTTAGTTCTTTCATTGGCTCTAATTTAACAGGTGTCTAGATTCTCTTCCTCATCTCACCTCTTTATCTAGTTTTTTCACATCAAACCCTTGAGACAATGCGGTTAGCATATATCTTTATTCTTTTTCAATCATGTAAACTCCTCCTACCAAGTCTTTTAATTCACTGTACTTAGCACCCTCAAAATCACTCCCATCTCCACTACTATAGTTCTTCAATCCTCCCAATCCTAAGGCTTTGGCTCTTCCTTATCCTGACTAGTTATTGTTCTCCTTATAAGAAGTTCTGTTAACAACATAGCTTTCCTCAATCACAAAGTGAACTCCCTTTCTCCCATATCTTGCCCTTGGCCCCACAACACATCCTCTGAAAACTCTCAATACTGAACCTTCGACACAACAAAAAGAACTCCGAAAACTCAGACCCATGTCAATCTTTTTTTCCACTCTCCCACTAGTCTCCCTTTCAAACCTCTCTCTTAGTGCCTAACACTACTCATCTGAACATTCCCCCATTCTCTTCAGCCCTCCACCTACCTCACTGAAGAGCAACCACACATAATAAACAGTCATCGGCTGCACAGATAATAGACAAAGGGGGGAAGAATAATTGGAAGTGTTGCAAGGTTGAATCTATAGACATTGTTATAATTAGAAGGAAATCTTTCAGCAAGATATAGGGACAGATTCAAAATCACTTGAATAACAGAAACAGTAATACTAGCACAGGAAATATTAAGCTGAAAATTATTTTATGGGAAGTGACATTCTACTAGAAATCTCTATATAAGCCACAAACTCTCCTAATTTTTCTAGCCCCCCCCAACCTGTGATAACCATAGATAGATAGACAGACAGGCAGACAGACAGATAGATGAAGTAGAAGAATGAAATAGAAGATCTCTGAACTCCCCCAAGGCACCGCAAGGGGTCACAAAAGGAGAAGAAAACAAATCAGGTAGCAGAAACATATGAAAAATTCTTAGAAAGGGTAAGAAAATAGATGAGCTCAAAGAAGAAAGAACTAAAAGTTTACAGCAATTACACCCAATATGCCCAGGGTGAATTTCAAGGAAATAGGCAAAAAATTGGATAGACTAACAAAAACAGTTCAAAATTTGAACAACAGATTCAAGAAGGAAATGGAATCCTCATAAAGATGAGAAAAATCTAGAAGATAGCTCAGGTGGATTCACTAACATGCTTTTAGACATTATGGAAGAAAATTTCCCAAATATAAGAGTTTAAAATACCTGTAAGTGATGCTTATCGAACACTAAGTAATTATGATGAAAGGAGAAATTTATCAAGGCACATTCTCATTAAATTCACAGCTATCGAGCAAAAGCAAAATTTTAAAGGGATCCAGAAAAATAAAAACAAAACCAACAATGTGTAAAGATAAACCAATTAAAATCACAGCAGACTTTTCAGCACAAACTGTGAAGGCCAGAAAAATTTGGAGAGAAGGATTTCAAGCCTTGAGAACAAATAACTGCCAACCCAGATTAATTCACCAAGCAAAGCTATCTTTCAAAATAGATGGAGAAATAAAGTATTTTCATGAAAAAGACCATCTCAGAAGATATGAGTGCTTAATTAGCTCTAGAGAAAATGCTGAAGAGTATTCTTGACAGAAACAATGAATTGGACACAACAACAATAAAAATGAAACCAGTGAGGTCAGTGGATAAACAGTAGCAAAAAATATCAGGAAAAGAAAAACAATAAGATAACAAATAAAGAAGGCAATAATACTAAATAAGCCACACATTTCAGTAATATCTCTCAATGTTAACAGCCTCAATTCTCCAAGCAAAAGACACAAACTGGCGGACTAGATAAAAAAAAAAAAAAAAACAGAATCCAAGGGTTGCTATTCTAATGTTGGACATGGTAAAATTCAACTTAAACTGGTAAGAAGAGACAAGGATGGTCACCACATGCTAGTTAAAGAGCAATCCAACAAGAAGAGACAACATTGATAAATATATATATGTACTGAGTACTTAGCATCTACCTTTTCAAACAAAACTGATGAAATTAAAAGATCAAAGAAACACTAACAATTATAGCAGAAGATATAACACTTCACTTTCACAAAGCAACAGAACAAAACAATAAAGAAATTTCAGAGCTGAACCACATCCTTAAACCTATGGACTAAATGAGTATATACAGAATATTCCACCCCTCTACAACAGAGTGTACATTCTTTTTAGCAGCACATGGAAATTTTTCTAAAATTGATTGTATACTAGACCACAAGGGCTTCTTAAGTAAATATAAAACAATTGAAATTCCCCCTTGCATACAATCAGACCACTGTGTAAGGAAGTAAAAATTAGTGACAGAAGAAATTTGGGGAAAGACAAAAGCTCCTTGAAAATTAACAGCATACTTCTAAAAAAAATCAAAGAAGAAATTTCTAGAAGTTAATAATAATGATAGTATACCCTCTCCAGCCTGAGGAAGTTAGATTGATCTTCGCCCATTTGCCCCTCACGGCAGTTCGGGTACCTCTTCAGAGGGGGGAATATTATAGGTAGAAAAGCCAGCTAGGCATATATAGGCACATAGATAGGGCTGGCTCTTGAAAGACTTGCAAAAAGGATATTCTCAAAGGTTGACACCATCAATGAGAAACTACACTTCCAGATAGCAGTGACTGGCAGACCTCATCTCCCAGGATGGAATGTCAAAATCCAGATCCGGCCCTCCCTGGGAATGCAACAATTGCAAATTCCCCAGACAGTGGGCCAGGACTTTGAGCCACCTGGAGGAGTCTCCTGACAAGCAAGACCCTCTAGGGCTTGATTTCTCATTGGACCCTATTCAATCAAAAAGTTGCTGAAGTAACTATGCTTGTCATTTACCCATTGGTTAGCCATGGTTTGCCCATTTCTTTCAAATTTTATTGGAAGCCCCTACTGTACTCATTGGTCAATTGCAACCCGTCTACCTTTTTTGAATCTTACTGGTAGCCCCCTACTCAGACCTGCCTCACCTCGTGGCTTTGCTTCATAAAAGCCCTCTAAAAAGTGAGGTAGGGGGGTTACCCACTTTTCAGGTTCCCTTTTCTGTCTCTCTTAAGGCAGAAGATTTCTCTCTCAATAA
>PVIC010039694.1:0-17016 GCA_004025085.1 Thryonomys swinderianus | reverse complement strand
TTTTTTTTTTTTTTTTTTTGAGACAGGGTCTCACTTTGTAGTTCAGGCTGGCCCTGAGCTCACTATGTAGCCCAGGCAAGCCGCCGCGAACTCAGCAATCCTCCTGTCTCTGCCTCCCGAGTGCTGGGATTACAGGCGTGAGCCACCACACCCGGCACTGTGGTATGTGGTATTGATTGTTGGTGAGCGTGAGTCTCCATGCCCAACATCATATGTGGTTACCGGGGATTGAACTCAGGACCTTGCGCTTGGGAGGCAGGCGCCGGCACCACTGAGCTAAATCTCTGGCCCAAGGACTCTAGTAGTTCTTATGGCTATTTAAAGACTTTCAAGAATTTTTTATTTTTTTTATTTTTAGTACAGCTCAGAGTTCACCTCTCAGCTGGGGATCCAAACTGCTTCGTTCATTGCTCAGGCAGGTTTGGGTGTGACATGTCCTCATGCCCTTTTCTGGTGTGTGACTTTTTTTTTTTTTTTTTTTTTTCCTGAGACAGGGTCTCGCTTTGTAGTTTAGGCTGGCCCTGAGCTCACCGTGTAGCCTAGGCAAGCATCAAACTCAGCAATCTTCCTGCCTCTGCCTTCTGAGTGCTGGGATTACAACCATGAGCCACCACGCCAGACTGTGATTATTCTGTGTTTTATCTCATAGGACTTCAAGGTCCGGGATGCAGGAACCTCGCTTGTGTGAGAGTCACGCAAGACTAACACCCTTTTTGGGTTGGTGATCCTGCCCCGCAGCTTTAGCCGACGGTGCTTCCTCCCTGGCGCCAGGGGTCGCTGTTAGTCCGCAGTCGCCCCGCCTGGCAGGCCTTGCAGGGAAGGAACCTGGGAACCTCTGTGCGACCTCGGAACCTTAGAATTCAGCTTTCGAAAACGGCCGGGCCGAGTTCTCCAACGTCCGGGTCCTCCGGGCTGTTTGTTCCCGTTGGGCGTACTACGCAAGCGCGGGAGTCTGGATTCTTAGAGCTTGGCTTCCGCGCGGCTGGGTAAAGTCGTCCGGATCAGAGAGCTTCTCCAGTCGGCTCACCCGGCAGGCCGCGGCGGCGGTGACGGCGCCATGTACGCCGTGTACAAGCAAGCGCACCCACCAACCGGCCTCGAGTTCGCGATGTACTGCAATTTCTTCAACAACAGCGAGCGCAACCTCGTGGTAGCTGGGACCTCGCAGCTCTACGTGTACCGCCTGAACCGGGACGCCGAGGTAGGTGGATGACGGACCGTGGAGAGGCTGCCGGCAGCGATGTCGCCAGACTCCCCACCTGTTGCAGCCTGGAGTGCTCCCAGGTCTCTTGTCCTTAAAGGCGGTGCTTCGGCCCCGTCTAAGGCGGCTCAGGCTGACCTGCACTCAAGCCTCTGTTTTGCTCTTTTGTGTGTTAGGCAGATGATCAGCATTTGCCTGCCATGTGGTATGTGGCGACGTGAACTAGACCTGCTCACTCCTGGGGGAAGGACCCCTCCACAAATAAACACACTTGCAGACTGCTGGTGTGAACGAAGGGACTGAGGGAGCAGGAAAGGAGGCTGCGTTTTCATTCGGAAGATCAGGAATTTGTTGAGGGAAGAATATTCATATCTGGAGGAGCAAAGCTGGGTTAGAAGGGAACAGACTACTCGCAGGAGTAGTAGTAAAATGGGACAAACCCGTCAATGGGAAAGAAGGATACTTGGGTGCTTTGACTACCAGAGAGAACAGAGTTGGTCCAGGAACTTATTGCAAGAAGCGCAACTTATTAGATATTCTTCTGATAGGAGAGGAGTAATTAATAGGCTGGTCAGGGATGGTGAAGGCAGGAGATGTTCCAAGTAGAGGAGGAGACAGCCTGTGGGCAAATGTGCTACCCAAGGCAGAGAGAAGCCACCAAAAGGGTTTTGAATAGGGGCCAACACTGATAGAGAAGCAAACTGAAGGAGGTAGCCTGTTCTCAGTACCCATCAAATGCAGGTGTGTTTGTGCATGAAATGTGCCCAGCTTTGCTGATATATCCATGCCAAAACAAGCAAAATGGAAAAGAATGGAATATTTTAGTGAGAGCTTTGTATTTAAATATGTCATTAAAAAGACTTGGTGTAAGCTTTTGGGATAACAGTTTGGAAGAGCTGGGCATGTAGCTCAGTGGTAGAGTGTTTGCGTAGCATGTGTGAAGCCCTGGGTTCAGTCTGTAGCATCCCCACCCCATGAACTAGTGGTGTCTTGGATAGTTTGGTGGGCTTGAAGGTGATGGGAATGAATGGGTGGGGTGTGAATGAGAGGAGCTGCGGAATGTCAAGATTTTTGTTGTTGTTGTCGTTATTGAGACAGTGTCTCACTCTGTAGTTCAGGCTGGCCCTGAGTTTACTATGTAACCCAGGCAAGCCTTGAACTCAGCAATCCTCCTGCCTCTGCCTCCTGAGTGCTGGGATTACAGGTGTGAGCCACCATGCTTGGCGGAATGTCAAGGTTTTGCCAGGGTCTGTGCAGCAGGTCTGAAGTTAAGTCTGAGTACTTGAAGGGGTGGAGAAGGCTGTGGGTGGATTGGGGCTAAGGATCTCACTTCTGGACATTATATTAGTTTCTGTCTGCTGCATAACAGATTATCTCAAAATTTAGAAGCTCAGATGATATTATTGCTCAAGTTTGCAATTGGGAGTGACTTAGCTAGGTGCTCTGGTTCGCTCTGAGCAAGGGCTGTGAACCTCTGAAGCTTCCACTTGGCTGGAGTCTGCTTCCTGCACGCTCACTTGGCTGTCAGCAGGAGGTCTCATTCCTCCCTTCCGAACCTCTCCCTGGGCTCACAGTGCTGCAGACTCCATTGAGTGGTAGTATCACAACTGACCACTGTCATGCCTACTCTGTTGTACTGGTCAGGCCAAGCAACCCTGGTAATTATGGGGGCTGCAGAAGCCTGTGTGTAGGGTTACTGAGGCTATCTCAGGCACCAGCTACCTCTGATTTCCTGTCAGCTGGTATTGAGGAGGGGCAAGTATAAGATCTGGGCTGAGGCAAAATTTAGGTCTTCAGTCTGTTATCGTCTGCCCCCCTGAACCCCTTGGTGGGGTTCCTCAAGATAGCCAAGGACAGAACATAGCCAGGGAGGTAGGAAGGAAAACCCAAGGAGGGCTCTCACACCGGGTCTCTTGCTGCTAAGCCTAAAGTGAAAGGGAAAGGGTGGTAGGGATGCAGCCCAATTTGAGGAGGGCGGAGACTTCCATGAGGGAGAAAACTGAACCCAGACAGTTGTCTGAAAGAGATTTATGCAAAAGGAAGCAAAAAAATAGACCAATAACTTAGCATGGAAAGAGGATCCTTTTGCTCTTTCTTTTCCCCTTCAACCTTTTTTTTGTTTTTTTGAGATAGGGTCTCGGTTTGTAGTTCAGTCTGGCCCTAAACTCACTAGGTAGCCCAGGCTGGCCTCAAACTCACAGCAATCCTCCTGCCTCTTGGTGCTGGGATTACAGGTGTGAACCATCCTGCCTGACATTGTGGTGTATGGTACCAGGGATCGAACTCAGACCTTGTGCTTATCAGGCAGGTGGACACTGGAACCACTGAACTAAATCCCTGGCCCACTCTGTCTCAAAATTAAAATAGGCTCTAACTCAATGCAAAGTCCTGCGTTCAATTCCCCAGAGCCAGGAGGTTGTTAAGAGATAGGAGAAACAGTAGAACAATGTCTACTCACCAATCAGAGCCCACAGGAGTTAGGGAGCCTTTTACATTTTTTAATGGATATAGAACATTCCAAAGAAGGATCTTTAAAGGCACAAGATATGGCTTCAGAGCCATAGCTGTTGGCTCTCTGGGCCTTTATAGGTCTGTGTGCCATGCCCCAGATAGGGAAGAAAGAAGGGGCCAGGGGTGGAGATAATTAAGGAGGGGTCACCCCAGTAGTTGCTTTATGGACAAGGTGGCTCCGACAGACAGCCACAGCCAGTCACAGTTACACATACCTGTGATTTGCGTTTGGATAGGGCACAGCAGGAAGGGCCAGGTGTGTCTGCATCTCCTCCCTCCCACTCTGCCCCCACGCGTTCCTCCTGCCAGTGTGGTGGCCTCAAGGGAGTCGAGCTAGAAGCTCAGGTTATAGGAGCTCAGGACAGAAGTGGCCAGTCGTCCCAAGGACCAGAGGACTACCTGGTGTACTTCAGAGCAGGTCCTCTTTGCAGCTGCCATGAATCTGTCTCATGGGGATGCAGGGGGTCCTGACCCAGTGGTGCCCGATCTGTGAGAAGAGCGTGGAGCTTCCTTCATTTCTCTCTCTGAAACTGGGTCTTGTTGCGTAGCCCAGGAATTCCTGGGCTCAAGAGATTCTTCCATTTTGGCCTCCTAAGTGGTGCGACCACAGCCCCCACCATGTGCTGGGTCTTCAGGGCCTCCTGACAGTCTTGCCTGTTGTAGTTGTGGCCAAAGTGTGTTTCGTGCTGCCTGTTAGTTCTGGCCCAGGGCCAGCACTGTCCATGTGTTCAAAACTAGGCAGGGTTGGGGGGGTGAGTCCATGTGGTATGGGATAGTTTCCTTAGGAGCCCATGGCCAGGCCGGGAGCCTGTGTATCTGGCTTGCATAGCACCCACTGAGGAGAACACTGGGGCAGAGCTCCCTGGTGGCAGGGCCAAAGGCTTCCAGAGGAGTGGCCACTCACCCCCCTCCCCCCGTCCCCCTGCAGGCTCTGACCAAGAGTGACAAGACCACAGGTGAGTAGAATGTGCCCTGGCTCTGCCTGTGGGTGTACAGGGTTCAAGGTGCAAGTGTTCGGATTCTGGCCCTCCCCAGAGGGGAAGTCCCATCGGGAGAAGCTGGAGCTGGTGGCCTCCTTCTCTTTCTTCGGCAATGTCATGTCCATGGCCAGTGTGCAGCTGGCAGGTGCCAAGCGGGATGCCCTGCTCCTCAGCTTCAAGGATGCGAAGGTATGCAGGGGTGTGTGGGGGAAATTCGGAGCACTTGATGGGTTGGGGGGCACTGGAAGGGCCTGCTGGTGCCTGCAGGGCTGGTGTGTGGGGGCTGCAGCTCTGACTTCCTGCTCCCAGCTGTCAGTGGTGGAATACGACCCAGGCACGCATGACCTGAAGACCCTGTCTTTGCACTACTTTGAGGAGCCTGAGCTGCGGGTAGGTTTAGCCATGCCCCTCCCCGCCCTGGTGCTCTCCCGGGCCTGCCCGGCAACCAGGCTGACACTTCTCTATCCTCAGGATGGGTTCGTGCAGAACGTGCACACACCTCGCGTGCGAGTGGACCCAGACGGGCGCTGTGCAGCCATGCTGATCTATGGCACACGGCTGGTGGTGCTACCCTTCCGGAGGGAGAGCCTGGCTGAGGAGCATGAAGGGCTTGTGGGTGAGGGGTGAGTGCCAGCAGGGTGACTGTGGGCACCCAGTTCCCCTCTGGCCCATCGGCACGCTTCCTTTGATACCTTTGGCCCCCAGGCAGAGGTCCAGCTTCCTACCCAGTTACATCATCGATGTGCGGGCGCTGGATGAGAAGCTGCTCAACATTGTCGACCTGCAGTTCCTGCACGGCTACTACGAGCCCACCCTACTCATCTTGTTTGAGCCCAACCAGACCTGGCCTGGGTGAGCCCCGGAGGCCCCTGTGCTGTGCGCTCCTGGCCACCTCTGTCTCTGCTTCCGCCTTTGCCTTGGGTGTGCCAGAGGGAGGGGTGCAGTATGTGGCTTCCTCAGCGGGAAGGATTTGGGCCGCTGGCTCTGGCTGACCTACCTCCTGCTCCAGGCGGGTGGCCGTGAGGCAGGATACATGTTCTATTGTGGCCATCTCGCTGAACATCACACAGAAGGTCCACCCTGTCATCTGGTCCCTCACCAGCCTGCCTTTCGACTGTACGCAGGCACTGGCTGTGCCCAAGCCCATAGGTGAGGGCCTAGTGGGGCTGTGTGGTTATGGGGTGGGGGTCCCTGAGCCTGCTTACCAGCCTGTGTCCACCCCCAGGTGGGGTAGTGATCTTCGCAGTCAACTCCCTGCTGTACCTGAACCAGAGCGTCCCCCCATACGGCGTGGCTCTCAACAGCCTTACCGCGGGCACCACAGCTTTCCCCCTGCGTGAGTTCAGTGGCCAGGGCAGGGGCAGGGTGAGGGCCTGCAGGTGGCCTGACTGCCCTTCCCATAGGCACTCAGGACGGGGTGCGGATTACACTGGATTGTGCACAGGCTGCTTTCATCTCCTATGACAAGATGGTCATCTCCCTCAAGGGTGGTGAGATGTGAGCTCTAGCCCGAGTCCGGTCCACTCTGGGGCCCCACAGCCCCCCTTCCCTCAGTGTTCCCTACCCTGATGCCTCACATACCCATCTCCACTCACTGCCCACCACTTCCCCACTGACTGCCTGCCCTCCCCAGCTATGTGCTGACCCTCATCACCGATGGCATGCGTAGCGTCCGTGCATTCCACTTTGACAAGGCTGCTGCCAGTGTCCTCACCACCAGTGTGAGTAGGGGTGATGGGTGGGGCTTGCCCTAGACCAGGCATGGCCCTCCCTTCACCCACATATCCTCCCTCAGATGGTCACCATGGAGCCTGGGTACTTGTTCCTGGGTTCTCGCTTGGGCAACTCCCTCCTCCTCAAGTACACAGAGAAACTGCAGGAACCTCCAGCCAGCACCGTCCGTGAAGCTGCTGACAAGGTGAGTGTCTACAGGTGCCCTATCCTGTCACTGCCCTCTGGGTGGGGCAGCCTCAGAGGGCTACCTACCCCCCTCTCTGGCCTCATAGGAAGAGCCTCCCTCCAAGAAGAAGCGGGTGGACTCCACAGCAGGCTGGGCAGGTGAGGGGCTGGGCTGGGCCGGGCAGGGGCAGGGCTGGAGTGCCCAGAGCCGGACTCAGGGGGCTTTGTGTGCCGCAGGGAATAAGACAGTGCCACAGGACGAAGTGGACGAGATCGAGGTGTATGGCAGCGAGGCCCAGTCAGGCACACAGCTGGCCACCTACTCCTTTGAGGTTCATGCAGAATGTGCTTTGGCGGTGTGGTGGGTGGCAGCGGATGCCCACCCCGTGTCTCTCCTGACTGCTGCTGTGCTCATAGGTGTGTGACAGCATGCTCAACATTGGACCCTGTGCCAACGCTGCTGTGGGCGAACCTGCCTTTCTCTCTGAAGAGGTGCTTGAGGGACCGTGGGCCTGGGCTGGGGCCTGGTGGGGACAGCGTCCTCACCTCACCCTGTGCAGTTTCAGAACAGCCCCGAGCCAGACTTGGAGATCGTGGTTTGCTCCGGCTATGGAAAGAATGGGGCCCTGTCAGTGCTGCAGGTGTGTGTGGGGAAGAGCAGAGCGGTGGGTTCTAGGAGCCCTGGGTGGACTGATAGCCCATCCTATCCCATCTTCATTCCAGAAGAGTATCCGGCCCCAGGTAGTGACCACCTTTGAACTTCCTGGCTGCTATGACATGTGGACAGTCATCGCTCCTGTGCGTAAGGAGGAGGTAGGCGAGAGTGTACTGAGGCCTGCAGGGTGTGGCCTCCTGTGTAGTAGCCTGGTCCAGGTAGTCATGGCCCCATGCTTGTATCACCAGACCATGCCTCCCACCCACTTCTCTTTGTTCCTCACAGGAGGAGTCACCCAAGGCAGAGGGCTCAGAGCAGGAACCAACTGCTTCCGAAGCAGAGGATGATGGGCGGAGACACGGCTTTCTCATTCTGAGCCGAGAAGACTCTACCATGGTAGGACTGGGCCTGGACTGGGGCTTGGGCTCCTCACAAAGGCCAAAGCTCACTGCTGCCATCTGCAGATTCTTCAGACAGGCCAGGAGATCATGGAGCTGGATACCAGTGGCTTTGCCACGCAGGGCCCCACAGTCTTTGCTGGAAACATTGGGGAAAATCGCTACATTGTTCAAGTGTCACCACTGGGCATCCGTCTGCTGGAAGGAGGTGGGTGGGCCATAGGGGAGCACGACCTGAACCATAGGTCCTACAGGGTGTGGTCAGATGTGGGTGACTGATCAGACCCCCTTGTGCCCACAGTGAATCAGCTGCACTTCATCCCTGTGGACCTGGGTGCCCCAATTGTGCAGTGCGCAGTGGCCGATCCCTATGTCGTTATCATGAGTGCTGAGGGCCATGTTACCATGTTCCTGCTGAAGAGCGATTCCTATGGTGGCCGCCACCACCGCCTGGCCCTGCACAAGCCCCCACTGCACCATGTAGGTCCCTACCCCCTGCCTCCTGCACCCCACCCACTTATCCCCACTGTGGCTGAGCGAGCCCCATTCTCCCTGCAGCAGTCCAAAGTGATCACGCTGTGCCTGTACCGCGATGTCAGCGGCATGTTCACCACAGAGAGCCGCCTGGGTGGTGCCCGCGATGAGCTGGGGGGCCGCAGCAGCTTGGAGGCTGAGGGCCTGGGCTCAGAGACCAGGTGCGTAGGGGCCAGAGAGCAGGTGCCTGGGTCCCCAGGGCAGGCTGTGATGTGTCTCTTGGCCCACAGCCCCACCGTGGATGACGAGGAGGAGATGCTGTATGGGGACTCCAGCTCCCTCTTCAGCCCTAGCAAGGAGGAGGCCCGGAGGAGCAGCCAGCCCCCTGCTGACCGAGAGCCCACACCTTTCCGGGCGGAGCCTACCCACTGGTGCCTATTGGTGCGGGAGAATGGTACCATGGAGGTGTGTGCACCCGCCCAGCACCCTGGCCCCTCTGGCACAGCTGCCTGGTGCCTGTCACCTAACCTTTCTCCCTTCCTCCCAGATCTATCAACTTCCAGACTGGCGGCTGGTGTTCCTGGTGAAGAATTTCCCTGTGGGGCAGCGGGTCCTTGTGGACAGCTCCTCTGGACAGCCCACCACGCAGGGTGAGGCCCGCAAGGAGGAAGCCACACGGCAGGGCGAGCTGCCACTGGTCAAGGAGGTGTTGCTGGTTGCTCTGGGGAGTCGCCAGAGCAGGCCCTACCTGCTGGTGAGTGTCTGTGGGCTGCCTGCCCCTGAAAGCCCTGCCTACATTCATGGCCCTGTCCCTGTCCCGTCTACCAGGTACACGTGGACCAGGAGCTGCTCATCTATGAGGCTTTCCCTCACGACTCCCAGCTTGGCCAGGGCAACCTCAAAGTCCGCTTTAAGAAGGTGCCAAACCCTGCAAGGGCATGGGGAGTGTGGGGTCCAGGTTCAGAGTCTGGTACTCACTGTGACCTTTGCTAGGTCCCCCACAACATCAACTTCCGTGAGAAGAAGCCAAAGCCATCCAAAAAGAAGGCAGAAGGTGGCAGCACTGAGGAGGGGTCTGGGGTCCGAGGCCGTGTGGCACGTTTCCGCTACTTTGAGGACATTTATGGCTACTCAGGGGTAGGTCAGTGCTGTGTGGGAATGCAGAGGCCAAGGTGCCTGGGACCCCACTCACAGTGTACTGTGGTGCCTGCCCCAGGTGTTCATCTGCGGCCCCTCTCCCCACTGGCTCCTGGTGACCGGCCGGGGGGCTCTGCGGCTGCACCCCATGGGCATTGATGGCCCCATCGACTCCTTCGCCCCGTTCCACAATGTCAACTGCCCCCGTGGCTTCCTATACTTCAACAGACAGGTAGGAAAGCCCAGGCTGTTTCCTTTCAGTACCACCAGTGCCACCCTGGGCCAGACCAAGTGCTGGGATCCTAGAATGGAAGCTCTTGAGATCTGCATTAGGAGGGACTCTCAATGATCCCCAGAGAGCCTGCAGTGGGTGTCTGGACGAGGGTGGGACCTGGCCTTCATAGCAGAAATTTCGGGGGTCGGGGCAGTTGGGAGTGAAGGCAGTGACGAGGTCACCTGCTGTGGCTTCTGAGGACACCGGGGAAGAAGCCCTGCTCCAGAGCTGCCTGAGCTCCCCTTTTGCCTGTAGATGCTGTTGTCTGTTTTCTCAGCCATGCCACTCAACTTGGCAGCAGTGACTCCCTGGGTCACTCGGGGACTCTCACTGATGTGACCCTGGTGGGGGGCATATGCACTTTTTTTGTAGTCCTTTCCTATCTGTGGGGCCTCTTTTACTGGTAGCCTCTGGTTTTCTATGGCCCAAAGTCTCCCCATAACCTGTGCTAGTCCTGGGGTGAACCTAGGAGAATAGATAGGGGTTGTGAATAGGAAGACAGGAAGCTGGCCACCCTTTAGGCTCTTGGTGGGCACAGTGGCTCCTGGGCCACCGCTGCTCTGGCAGAGCCTAGTGGAGCATCAGCGAGACCTTAATGGCCTGTGTCTCCCCACCATGCCCTTGGCTGTCCCAGGGTGAGCTGAGGATCAGCGTCCTGCCCGCTTACTTGTCCTACGATGCTCCATGGCCTGTCAGGAAGATCCCGCTGCGCTGCACGGCCCACTATGTGGCTTACCACGTAGAGTCCAAGGTCTGTTCCTTATCGCACCCTACACAGACTTCCCACTCTTCCTGGCCTGGCCTTGTGTATGACACCCCTAACCACATAGGTGTATGCTGTGGCCACCAGCACCAGCACTCCATGTACCCGCATCCCACGCATGACAGGGGAAGAGAAGGAGTTTGAGGCCATTGAAAGAGGTGCGTGGTACTGGGGATGAGTGGGCTGTGTTCAGGGCTGGCTCTGACCAACACCCCACCCATCCCTGCAGATGACAGGTACATCCATCCACAGCAGGAGGCCTTCTCTATCCAGCTCATCTCCCCAGTTAGCTGGGAGGCCATTCCCAATGCCAGGTGAGGCTAGGCCTGAGTGGGGGCTGTGCCTTGCTCACCAGGCTTGGGAGTCCTAAGGATTGACCTTGTGCAGGATCGAGCTGGAGGAGTGGGAACATGTCACATGCATGAAAACAGTGTCATTGCGCAGCGAGGAGACTGTGTCAGGCCTCAAGGGCTACGTGGCTGCTGGAACCTGCCTCATGCAAGGGGAGGAGGTCACATGCCGAGGACGGGTAAGGGGACAGTGGATAGGGGCAGGCAGCCCCTGGCAGCCCCTCTGCCAGCTCCATGTGTCCCTCCCTCACCTAGATCCTGATCATGGACGTGATTGAGGTGGTCCCTGAGCCTGGCCAGCCCCTAACCAAGAACAAGTTCAAGGTCCTGTATGAGAAGGAGCAGAAAGGGCCTGTGACAGCCCTGTGCCACTGCAATGGCCACCTGGTGTCAGCCATTGGCCAGAAGGTCTGGTACCCATGCCTGCCCCACCCACCTTTGTCCACACCGTGAGCCTTTGCTTACCCACACCCACCCCACAGATCTTCTTGTGGAGCCTCCGGGCCAGTGAGCTGACAGGCATGGCTTTCATCGATACACAGCTATACATCCACCAGATGATCAGTGTCAAGAACTTCATCCTGGCTGCGGATGTCATGAAGAGCATCTCATTGCTACGCTACCAGGAGGAGAGCAAGACACTGAGCTTGGTGTCCCGGGTACTCTTTGTGGCTTAGCAGTGGGGGTGGGTACCAACCCAAGGCCCAGCCCTGACCTTCCCTCCCTTCTCCAGGATGCCAAGCCCCTAGAGGTGTATAGTGTGGACTTCATGGTGGACAATGCCCAGCTTGGCTTCCTGGGTAAGCACAGGGGGCTCCTGGGCGAGTGCTGTGGGGCTGGACTCAGGGTCACTGGGGCTGACTCTTGGCCTCTGTCCTCAGTGTCTGACCGAGACCGTAACCTTATGGTGTACATGTACCTGCCGGAAGGTGAGTACCTTCACACTCACGTTGCTGGGCACCAGGTACTGGGTTGGCAGTGACCAGAATCTCTCTGACTTAGCCAAGGAGAGTTTCGGAGGCATGCGCCTGCTGCGCCGGGCAGACTTCCATGTGGGAGCCCATGTGAACACGTTCTGGAGGACTCCATGTCGGGGGGCTACTGAGGGCCCCAGCAAGAAATCAGTTGTGTGGGAGAACAAGCACATCACATGGTTTGGTGAGTGCCAGGGCATGTGTCCCGAAGGTCGAGGTGACAGCGTGGCTCACGCTGTGCCCTCTGATTCTCCAGCCACACTGGACGGTGGGATTGGGCTCCTGCTCCCCATGCAGGAGAAGACATATCGACGCTTGCTGATGCTGCAGAATGCACTGACCACTATGCTGCCCCACCATGCCGGCCTCAACCCGCGCGCCTTCCGGTGCGTGCCTGCCATAGCTCACCTCCCCAGCTCCATGCCCTGCACCAGGGCTTCCCTGACTCCCACCAAATGCCCGCCTCCCCTAGGATGCTGCATGTAGACCGGCGCATCTTGCAGAACGCTGTACGTAATGTTCTCGACGGGGAGCTGCTTAACCGGTACCTGTATCTCAGCACCATGGAGCGTGGCGAGCTGGCTAAGAAGATTGGCACAACGCCTGACATTGTGAGTGTCCTGCCTGCCATCCACCCCCGCCTGTCCTTCCCACCTGCTCAGGTCTTGCCCTGACCTCCTTCGTTCCACAGATCCTGGATGACTTGCTGGAGACAGACCGTGTCACCGCCCACTTCTAGCCCTGGTGCTGCCCACCCATACACACCACCTCTTGCCCTTTTTTGTACAAAATACAAGGAGAATGACTTTTTTGAGAAAAGTGTGTGGTCATTGTGTTGTCAGAGCCCCAGCATGTGAGGTGTCCACAGCACCAGGCCTGAGGCCTATGTCTCCAGGTACTGGTAGAGCTCTTCAGTCCAAGGTAGAAGGCCCAGGTGGGCGAGAACACGAATGAGGAAGGCAGTGAGTCGCATGGTCAGGGTCTCCAGCCTGGGTGGCAGAGCCAAAGGTCATGGGCTATGGGCAGCAGAGCCTGGCCAGCCGCTTAACTGGTGCTACATGTCTACTCACCTGAGGGCCACCTCAAACTTGAATATCTCCCACATGACCCTGACATGGCGCAGGAGGCTGCTGCCATAGATGCCTTGGTACACTGCACTTGCCAAGCGGCTCCAGCCCCGAACAGCACTGTGTCAGACACGTGTGTAAGCCACTAACCTGACCTGCCCCCAGGCCACCCCTTCAGGTTACCAACCTCTTGGCCATGAGGAAGTAGCGGTCCACAGGGGTGCCAAGGGCCACATTGATGGCGCGCACAGTATTGATATTGCGCAGTACAAGCAGCATGGGCCTTGGCATTGCCTTGAGCACCTGCATGACATTCTCAAAGTGGTCGCGGGCCATTCCTTGCATGTAGGTTGCCTCCTCCTGGCTCAGCAGGTGAGAGCTCCATAGCCGGTCCAGGTGCACAGGCCGCTGCATCAGCATCTCGGAGAACAGCATGTAGTCTGCAGAGGTTCAGCCTGAGCCGCTGAGAGGTACTGGCCTCACCTGCCCACCCTGGCAGCCAGCAGCTACTCTCACCTCGTACCCCAAGTGCGGCAGAGTGTGCCTTCATTGCAGCATCGTCCCTCAGGATGATGGCTCTCCATAGCTGGCACAGGGATTCCCGGTCTCTGGAGGAGCCTGACAGTGAGCCTGCATCCCAGCACAGGATGGCCCAGGGAGAGCCTTGCCCAGCCCCTACTCACCCCTACTTACTTCTGGTCCAGGAACTGATAGAGCCCATGGTCCAGCAGCACCAGCTCCGCCTTCCCATCTGGACCCCTCCTCACCAAAACTAGGGACACAGCATGTCAGCTCACGCCACCCCCATGAAGACCCTACCCAGGGGTGGTTTCCTACCATTGCCAGGGTGGGGGTCAGAGTGGATAAAGCCCGTGTAGAAGATCTGCTCAGCAAAAGCCTGGATCATCTTCTCTGCTACCTGGGAAAAAGACAGGACATGCAGTAGACACAGACAGACCCTCCCCTACCCTGCACGCAGCACTCACATCCTTTACAGCCAGCCCCTGGCTCCTGATGGCCTCCACATCATTGATCTTGCATCCATCACAGAAGTCAGCTGTCAGCACACGCTGGGAGAGAATGAGAGGCTTAGCTCAGCAGACCTGTGCTGTCCCCTCCAGAAAGGAGCCACCCAGCTTACCTTGCTGGACTTGTCCCAGTGCACTCGGGGGACCACAATGTACTGAAAGTGCTTCAACTCCTGTGCACAGCGCTCTGCGTTGCGACCCTCATTCTCAAAGTCTAGTTCCTGGGCCAGGGTCCCCTTCAGGTCCTGTAGCCAGACAGTCAGGAGCCAAGGTCCAGGCCCGGCTTCCACCCACCACCTTGAGGACGTGGCTCCTACCTGCTGGGGGGCAGTGTTACCTGTAGGACCCAGCTAAAGCCAAAGCTGGGGTGCATGAGCTCCACGAGGCGCAGCAGGACCTCCACTGTGTGCACGTCTGCCTCAAAGCGGTCCTGTAGGTCAATGTACTGCACCTGGGAGGGACAGGCTCCATCTAGGACCAGGGTGGCCACCATGCCAAGAGCCTATTCTTGCACGTGCAGCCCAGGTACCTTCACAGCCACAGTGGTGCCATCCTGCAGCTTAGCACGATGCACCTGTGCCAGGCTTGCAGCAGCCACTGGCTGGTACTCAAACTCCTGGAACAATTCCTGAGGCAGTGCCCGGAAGTCTTCAAGGAACAAGTCATCCACCTGGTGGGAACAAGTACTGGAGCAACTGCTGGTGGTCCTTGTCCCCTACCTTCCCATGGGCGGAGCTTACCTCCCGGAAGCCACGCGTGAGGGCCCGATCCTCTAGCACACGAAGGGTCCTGATATACTCTGGTGGCAGTAGGTGGTTAAAGGAGCACAGTCCCTGGCCCAGCTTCACATAGAGGCCGCCATTGCGGATGGCCCCTGTCACCAGGGCATCCGCTGCCCGCTGGTGACACGCAGACATCACCTCCACGTACCCCGGGCTGTTCTGACCACAGGCATGGAGGGGAGGATGGGGCAAGTGGCCACCTCCTTAGCCCCCCAGCACCCACCACCTCCAGCATGTTCCCACATGGCCAGGCATGAGGACAAACCTCCTCCACCCCTCGCAGGATGATATTGGTGCACCACCAGTAGTCCAGGGAGATGTGCAGGCCAATCCTCAGGGACCTGCGGGGAGAGGCAGCCTCTGCCAGGTCTCAGGTACTGGGGTTCCTGTGTGGTCCCTCATTCCCCAAACCCCTTTGAAGTCTATCATCCCTGCTACTCCCCTGTGAGCTCACGGGCATTTTGGTCCCTCTACTTGGGACTTCTGCAGGTCAGTTTCACCCTGACATATCCATAGGCGACCAGGAGAAGGGAAGCTAATATCAGAAAGTGTAGCCAGGCCGAGAATTTAGCTCAGTAGTTCAAGCATCTGCCTAGCAAGTGCAAAATCCCAAATTCGATCCCCAGTATCACATACCACAATGCCAGGTGTGGTGGCTCACACCTGTAATCCCAGCACTTGGGAGGCAGAGGCAGGAGGATTGCTGAGAGTTTGAGGATACCCTGAGCTACATAGTGAGTTCAGAACCAGCCTGAACTACAAAGTGAAACCCTGTAACAAATATATCTAAAAATGCTGGGTATTTAGCTCAAGTGGTACCATGCCTATCTTGGAACCACAAGGGCCTGAGTTTGATCCCCAGTACCAAGAAAAAAAAAAGGCCAGACTCTCCTGCTGAGATCTGCTGTCCACAAGCTGAGTCTTCCTGCCCATCCTAGCCAAAGCGAGAGTGCCAGGCATGGACAGTGAATGTTGATGGAAAGACTGAATTAGAAAAATCATACTTTCACAGCTCTTAATAATTCATGCCAGATGTGGTAGCATCTGGGAGGATGAGATAGAAGGATATGCAGCCTTGGCTACATAGTGAGATCCTGTCTGAAAAAAACAAAATAATAAATTCACCCAAAAAGTATCCATCAATATTAAGCGGATTAGTAGGAGGGCCACAGGATGGACACTAACATCATCTCAAAGTGTCGCTCATCAATAACAACGAAGCAGATGCTGAAATTTAAGACAAAAAGATCACCTGATGGCCCTGAGGACACTGCATGTGTCACTTCAATTGTATTCTCAACAAAAGAACATCACCTGAATCAGACCTCACAAACGATGCCAGTAGGAGAGGGTTGCCAGAGAGATTTTTTTTTTTTTTTTTTAGTTTTTTGAGACAGCGTCTCGCTTTGTAGTTCAGGCTGGCCCTGAGCTCACTATGTAGCCTAGGCAAGCCTCAAACTCATAGCAATCCTCCTGCCTCTGCCTCCTGAGTGCTGGGATTACCGGTGTGATTACCACCATACCCGACATTGTGGTATGTGGTACTAAGGATCGAACTCGGGACCTTGCACCTGCCAGGCAGACACTGGAACTACTGAACCAAATCCCTGGCCCAATTTCTGAGTAGGTTTGACAATAACTGTTTTAGGCTCTGAACTGTGGTCTTTGTGATATTGTAGCAACTTTGTTTCTGCAGGGATGGCACGAGCACTTGGCTTTCTGACAAAGTTTACTGACACAAGCAGCAGCACCCTGGGTGATAGCATTTTCCCCAAGGACCACGGTTCTCCCGCCCATTGAACAACGGAACTACTGGTCTGTATTCTCAAGACTGTCCGTGGTAAAGAATTAACTCAGCCTAGGCCTGGGGATGTAGCTCAGTGCACACTGTTTGCCTGGCAAATGGGAGACCCTGAATTCAATTTCTGGTACAAAAATATAAATAAAGGAGAATTAACTTTATCTAAAGGGCAGGGCAAATCACTCTAGAGAACTATCAAAGTTGAAGGAGCTGGGGAATGGCTTAGTGGTAGAGCACTTGCCTGGTATATGTGAGGCCCTGGGTTCACTCCTCAGTACAGAGGAAAAAAAAATATTTTCAGCAAGTCACAGGATGGTGCATGCCTAGAATCCTAGCTACTCAGGAAGCTTAGTTACAAGGATTGCTGGTTTGAGGCCAGCCTGGGCAACTCAGATCCTGTCTCAAAACAAAAACAGCGGGCCGGAGGGTTAGCTCAGGGGTTCCAGTGCCTGCCTCGCAAGCGCAAGGTCCTGAGTCCGATCCCCGGTAACCACATAGAATGCTGGGGGTGGAGACTCACGCCCACTAGCCATCAATACCACATACCACAGTGCCGGGTGTGGTGGCTCACGCCTGTAATCCCAGCACTCGGGAGGCAGAGACAGGAGGATTGCTGAGTTCGCGGCAGCTTGCTTGGGCTACATGGTGAGCTCAGGGCCAGTATGAACTACAAAGCAAGACCCTGTCTAAAAACCAAAAAACCAAAAAGAATAAAAGGGCGG
>PVIC010039693.1:0-17029 GCA_004025085.1 Thryonomys swinderianus | reverse complement strand
CCCCTTGCCACCATCTAGGCTGCAGCCTGAGAGAGGAGTTTAGCTGTGCATCCAAGGGGACAGAAAAATAGGTTTGGTGATACCATCTCCATCTTTACAGAACTTGTCCCAAATTGTGATCTAGGGGAAGAGCAAAGAAAAACACACAGGAAAGCACTGAGTACAATGGGGTGCTAACTCTAGGGACAGAGAAACATGAGCAAAGAGTACAGTGTGCTGAGTACAGGAAAGATCATCCTGGGACAGGTGAGACTGGACGTCCAGGGTGAAACTCAGGGTTGCACTTCTGGGTCCTGAGATGGGGTACGTGGGGGAGGGGTGCCACTCCAGGGACAGCACCATCTCTATCTCAGTGGTGTTCTGTGAAGTTGTGATATGCGTATATCACAGAGATGAGAAGACAAAACCTCCCAGACAACAGTGGGCTGGTCATGGTCTTGCTAAGCTGATCTGAGCACTCGGACTCTACTTGATAGACCACCCCACGATGGGAAGCACCTTAGGAGCTTAGAGCAGTGTGTCCCAGAGCACAGACCTTCAAACACGGCTGAGCTGTGGAAACCCCCAGAGCACTTCCTGGTCTTTACTTCGTACCTCTTAGGTGTCTGAGACCTCACAGTTTTCAGCTGCTCCGAATAACACTTCTGATCTCCCAACACCCACACTAGCTCTGAAGCTCAGTCCATGGTTTTTGCTGCTGTGTCTGTAGGAGGGTCCACTGCACCTCATACTCGAGATTCTGGCACTTCCTGGCTCCTTATGTCTCCCTGTGGAGCACTTTCCACAGAGCAGCCAGAGTGAGCGCTTTGAAGCTTATGTTAGAACACACAGGCTGGCACATCTGCAGAGTCTATGAGGTGGAAAAGGGAGGACCCACTAGGGCTAGGCTGCCCTTACCCCAGAGTGCCAGGGTCTCCCCTACACAGGAAGTGGGGTCTTCTGTTATGGGCACATAGGGTGAGGCTAGGGAGCCCCACACTGATGTGGGGAGCTGTGGTGTTGGGATGAGAGAAAAAGGCTCTGGATAATTAAAAAGGTACACACTGGTTGGTGTTCAAGCGGCCCATACAGGCAGGAAAAGCTGAAGGCAAGGTCTCAAATCAGAATTGGGGCAACTCCAGGCCCAGAAAGGTGGAGAAACTAATGGGCTCATTCTTGAGAGCCACCTTGCAATCCTCTGTCATCCTCGGCCCAGGCTGAGATTCTGATGCTGCGCTGCGGCATCCCAGGGCCGGCGTGGGTAGCACTTTCCCTCTGGATCAAGGTGACAGGTGTGATACTGCCCAAGTTGTGCATTGCGGAGTCTCCTGACTGCTACTCCATGTCCTGAGAAGGGTCCTTAAAATCACTGTGATTCGTGGCAGGACAAAATCAGAAGGGAGACAGGGTAGGGGACCGTACAGGGCTTCTGACAGGTGGTATAACCAGGCGAGCTTACTGCCCAGAAAGTGCCCTCCAGAGCCATGCTCTATACTTTCTGCTGGTGTGGAGCTTGGTGCAAAGAGGAAATCAGGATCCAGGTTTTGTTGCTTCTGGTTATGTCGACAGTGGAAGCACCCATCTGTGTGGGTCAAGACCGGATTCTAGCACCAGCATTCGATCCCATTTCCTCTTATGGCTCCTCTGAGCTCTCACTCTGCCCCCTGTTCTGTGGGGTTTTCTTTTCTTTCCTACTGGTTCCACGACGCCATTGTAAAGTTGCTCTTCTAAAGTGGTGGGTGTGCAGGCAATGCTGGAGTTTCTGTTCTGAGGACTTTTGCACAAATATGCATAGACTCTATCACTTGAAATAGCTACTATTATTTTTCAATGCATTAAACCATGCTGTCAAGAGCTAATGGAGTTCAGGCGTTTCCCATTTTTAAGAAGATATCCCACCATAGGGTTCTGTGATTTAGTGTTGAGCGGGGAGGGGGAGAAAGGTTGGGCAGTGCTGGCCCAGCAGGTTCTGACAGCCATCTCCAGCCCTCAAGGGGGCTGCACAGGACTCCCAGCAACACCCAGCAGCCCACGCAGGGGGCCCAGGGGTAGGTGAAACACTCTGGATGTGCCATTCTGCTTAAAATTTTTAGACTTTTATGCTTTCAAAGACTTTGGTGAGACGTTGAAATAATATCCAGATATATGACCTGTGAACTATCAGTTGTGAAAAACAATCATTTTCCTCAAGAACTTTCTTGAGATATAATTTGCACACCAGAGAATTCAACACACTATTCTCAATCTTCTGTGACCTCCATTAAGCTTATAGACTTGAACAACCACCATCACAATTCCACAAACAAAACCCTGTGTTTTGTCATTCCTGCCAATTTGACCTTTGCCAATCAAAGATTTGGAATATGTGTCTTTGCCATATGCATGCAGAAAAATGCTGAAAACAGTATGGTAATCTAAAACTGTCTTCTTTAGCTAAATCTTACCCTGAAGGCTCAAGTATCTTTACTATATGTACTCTATAAACACCTAGATTCTACACATTACTGATCGGTTAGTAATTCTCTGGATATCTATCTAACACTTGAATATTTTTTTACATTAGCTTGTTCTGGGAATCTAGAAAGGACACTAGTGAAGATTCCTAAGATCCTCTGAAAGGACGGGCTCCAAGGTGACCCAGGGAGTGTCTAGGGTCACCCAAGGTTCCCAAGGCACAAGACCAGAGGAGCAACAGGAAGCTAAGTTTTGTTTCTGGATAAGAACAAGTTTGAAGCCAATTCAGAAATCAGAGGGAGAGTATAAAGCTGCCTACGGCTCTGGTATGAATGGCCAGTGTGGACAGCAGTGGCCTCCTCCACAGATCCCTGCTTCTAGACACAGAAGGTCTAGTAGACACTTAGTAGACCTTCCTGACAGGCCCACAGCTTGTCTCTGCCAGGCCTATGGTTATCTCACCTACGATACCCACAGACCTTTTTCAAAGTTGAACTATGTGTCCTAAAACCCTCACTGGAAAAATCTGAAAATCTTCCTTCAGGTTATGGGAAGTGAGAGTTAAATGTTTGTAAATGAACAAACAAAGAGTGGGGTGATCATTATAAAAATCAGGACCCTGGGAGGAGTCAGAAGTGATGGAAAAGAACATACAGGAGCTGCTGCAACTCCTTAAGCAGTTCTTAAGAGTTAGGTTTCAAGTTATTCGTTTTATTATAATATGCATATGTAACATCTTTTTCAGGGTCTGGATTATATTTGGGGGCTGAGAATGTGTAATATCTACAATAATATAGATACAATACAGGAATATATAATTTTACATCTGCACCAACTATTTCCTATAACTGTATGAAAGATTTAACATGAGACCACCAATTATATAAATCTCAATATGACTTTGTAAAAGATAAAAACAGCTATGATATCTCAACTGACACCAGAAAAGGGACTAATCAAATGCTACCATTTCTTGTAAATACTAAACCTGACAAGAAAATTCCCTTTGTATCACTGATTATCTCTCAGAAAGTGACAAGGAGCATCATCTTTCAGGGAAAGAGACGAAGGTCATTCCCACTCCAGCCTTAGTAAGAAAAGCTGCTCACTGTCATCATTTTAATGAACAGTTCAATAAAAAAGAGAAATAAGTAAGGAAAAGCAATGTGGGAGAAAAATAAAAGTGTCCCCATTAGCAGAGAATCTATGGCTTCTTCTATCCCATCAATAACGAATTTGATACAAAACATCCTTTTCACATTGAGTGAAAACCTATATAAAATGGTTAAAATCCTTGTTGAAAAATCAAAGGACACTGAATTTTTAAAAATATTCAACTTGGGCCGGAGGGTAGGCTCAGTGGTTCAGGCCCCTGCCTTGCAAGCCCAAGGTCCTGAGTTCGATCCCCAGTAACCACATACAATGCTGAGCGTGGAGACACGCCCACCAACAATCAACACCGCATACCACAATGCCGGACGTGGTGGCTCACGCCTGTCATCCCAGCACTCGGGAGGCAGAGACAGGAGGATTGCTGAGTTCGCGGCGGCTTGCCTGGGCACCATAGTGAGCTCGGGGCCAGCCTGAACTACAAAGAGAGACCCTGTCTCAAAAAGCAAAAAAAAAAAAAAAAAAAAAAAAAGAGAAAAAAATTTCAACTTATTATTCAACAAATATCTATTAAGGCTAAATCCTTATTTTATACTGAAAATACCCACCCCATAAATCCTGCACTAAAAGGGTAACAAATGTTAAACAAAGAAGCACGAATATATGGTATGTACTGTGCTAATATCTATTACAGAAAAACAGAAACAAGGAAAAGAATCCAGTAGCCCTGGGTGGGACATAGTGGCTAGTGTGGGAGGCAAGCTACATACTTGGCTACATACATTCAAGGTGGAAATTCTCCCTAAAATATTTATTGCATACAGTGGAAAGCCAATCCTGTGTTCAACAGTCATTTTATGAAATTTGAAAAAGTAATGCTAAAATTTATCCAGAAAACAAAAATAAATTATATTATTATCTAACACCATATATTCCCTCACACACCATCTGGGTAAATTAAAGAGATCTTTAGTTATGAAATAAATATAGAATCAAGCTTTTAAAAAAATGTTTAGTCTTCTCTTAGAGCCAATGTAATTAAATACTATACAAAGGCTAAGAAAATTAGTGAAAATGAAATTTCAGTTTAAGTGTCAGAACATACATAAGAGTGGGAGAAATTATTTGCAATCACTACAATAGGTAAAAAATTAACATCCACAAAATATGAGATAACCATGTGTGTATAAAAAATAGTAGCACCATATAAAATAATCTAAGAAGGCAAGACACTCTGAGGAACTAGGGGATTATCATGCAGTACCAGCCACTACTTTTTAAAAGTGATGTAATGATACATAGAAAGTGACTTGTGGTATACTGTCAGATACTTTTAAAAATGTAAAATCTGTAAGAGTCACTTAAGCATCAATTTACTTACTTTTATATAATTTTATTTCCTAACCCTGCTTTGTGTTTTTTAAATCAGTGATTTAATATTCATGCTATTTAGAAAATATTACCACTGCTATCTTGATAATGTTATATCATCTTATTTTATGCAAATGCTGTATCTTTGATAAATTTAATCTTTACCTGTTACACATAAGTTAAGACATGGGAGACTTTCACCAGTGTGCTGCCACACATAACACAGTAATGCCTAGTTCAGGAGTGCTTCTGTTCATGAACAATTTAGTTTGCAAATAGAAACATTCAGAAAAGTTTTGCTTTTGTTCATGAACTTGCCTTGGGTGATGGACATGACTGTGGTGGCATCTTCCCTGGAATCATGGAATCTTAAGTTTGTGAGTTGAGGTACCACTGTGTACAGGGAAAACATCCATCACCTACCTTACAGGAAGTCAGCACTTTTTGGACTTGATTGGCTTGGGGTCACTGGAAGCACACTTCTAGGTATTTCTGGGTAGGCCAGGGAGGTGGAGACTCTGTTCCACCACACCATCCTACAATGGTGCCCCTGCTTTAAGTCAGCTAACTATGGACTGAATGTTCTCAACTGTGAGCTAATTCAAATCTCTCCTCCTTTAAGTTTTGGCCTCAGAAACCCTGACTGATATAGTCACTGTCAAAAGGGGATCCTCAAGCTGGCAGAGTCTTTGAGGCTTTGGAATGGACAACATGAGCCCATGTGTGCCCCTGCTGTGGGGTTACAGGGTCTGGCTACTACACATACTCTGCCACAATGACCAAAGGGAAGTGCATTTGAAAACACTTTTTATCATGAAAAGATTCAAGAGTTGTGCTGCCACCCTTCCTCTAACCCCGAGGGACTTAAGAAAAAGCCAATTCTTAGTCAAGCTTTTTCATAAAGAGTCCAGAATAGTACAACAGAGACCTGGGAAGATCTTGCTGGTTTGCTGGTCACTGACTGCTGATCTGAAAAGGTACCTAGTGTACCCCTCCTGCTGTCAAGACTGCATATTTTGGCATCTCTTACTTACAGTTAACTTCATTCAATAATGGAAACTTTGTGATCCAGACACCCTTTGTGTTGAAAATAACAAACCTCTGATTTTTTGGGGGAGGGGTAAATCTCGTGCTGATGTGACTGGTTTGTATGTCAAGGATTACCCGTCAAAGTTAATCTGAACTTATCTGCTCATGCCTGAGAACTCTCCAGTGCTTCTATGATACCTTGGAGTGCTTCTCACTCTGGGTTCTTTTATACAACTCAGCATAGTGGTGCTGGATATACTTGTGGCCTGCAGATTGTGATCCTTTATGGATTATGTCCATAATCTGCAATCAACTATTGCTTATCTGGGGCTTATCTGGGTTCTTTGAAAGCTAGGAAATAACTCAGGACAGGGAAATGTTTCTAACAAAATGTCATAAAGGAGAACTGGCTCTGGAAAGTCAACCTTTCAGCTGTGGGCCATTAGGTTTTACTTTTTATGGAGTCCACATACCAATTAAAATATTCAGTGAAATAATTCACACGTCAGCAGTGGGGCTTAGTCTGCAAGCATAAACACATTTACATCTAATTCTCAAAGTAAGAATTTCAGTGTCATGAAATAGACTATGGCTAATTTTGTCGAAGGACAACAGACACACATCTATACCAACACTGTCTTGGTTTACACGTTTAGGTTTCTCTTTAACAGAATAAAATTGAGAAATGATACTCGGAGGACATAAGAGATCAGTGGTCAGAGGAAGAGTTTTATTCTGACAGGGAAATGTATAAGATAATGGTAGGCAGGGAGAAGGAAATAGAAATGTGTCACGGTTTTATCTAAGGCATCTCTCAAAGGCTTGCATATTCAGAGGTGGGAATTACTTTCCTTTTCCTTTTTCTTTCTTTCTTTTTTTTTTTGAGACAGGGTCTTGCTTTGTAGTTCAGGCTGGCCCTGAGCTCACTGTCTAGCCTAGGCAAGCCTTGAACTCAGCAGTCCTCCTGCTTTTGCCTCCTGAGTGCTGTGATTACACGTGTGAGACACCACACCTGTCACTGTGGTATGTGGTACTTATTGCTGGTGGAGGTGAGTCACCAATGCCCGAAAGTGTACATAGTTACCGGTGACCAAACTCAAGACTTTGAGCTTACTAGACAGGTGTTGGAACCACCAACCTAAATCTCCGACTAGAGGTGGGAATTTCAAAAGGAGACTGATTCTAAGGCTCATTTCACCATGGCTTAATCCATTCAAGAGATCATAATTTGATGGAATGCTGGGTAAGAAATGGAAAGTGGAAGTGAGGCCTACTTGAAGGGCGTGACTCCAGGGTATGGCCTGGGAGCTACACTGCCCTTGCTCCTTCCTCCCCAGCTCTCTCATCCTGTTTCCTGCTGTTGTGAAGCAAGCACACACAACCAGATGGAAACAGTGTGAGAGAGCTACTGGCTCTGTGGCCAAGGTCCTGTGGTGAGGCAGAACCATCATGGTGGGAGGGTGTGGTGGAGCCAAGGAGCCAGTGAACCATGAGCTAAAACATATTTTTCTTCTTTTATGTTTCACTTTGTCAGGTGCTTTGTGACAGGACAAGAAGTTAACTCAGAAAAAAGATTGTATGAGGATTTTCTGGAAAGCCCCATCAAAGAAAGCAATTTGTATGTAAAGAATGCCCCTTTTTCTACCTAGTCTCTCTTCATGGTGTCTGGACAGAGGATATGCTGTCTGGAGTTTGGACAAATACCTTGAGATTAGATAAAGCAGCCTAGGGAGAGAGAAGGAGCCTGAGAAGCGGAAGGAATCATAAAATTTCTATCTGTCCTGGATGTGCTTTAAATGAGAAAATAATTTTTCCCTACTTAAGCCTTTGCTACTTTAAATGAACCCTAATTACCCTGTTTCTCTTCCACCTCCCTCCTTCCCTCCCTCCTTCCCTTCCTTTCTAAATAGTACAAATCTATATTTCCTAGTAAATGCAGTCTACTGTACATGCTAATCTGGAGTCAAATTTTTAAATAAGACAGAAAATTAGAAATTAACATATTAAGAACCTGGAATGAACATTGAAAGTGAAAAATGGTTTGGAGAGTTTAAAAAAGTATTCAGTCTTACCCCAAGGGTGTAAAATGTGAGATGCAGGAATGTATTGGTGGATTCTTTCCAGCATCTCCTATGAGCCTGCACACTTTCCAGTATTGACCAACTTTCCTTAGTTAAGAGAAGATCTGCCTGCTTTGCATGAAAGGGGAGCTTTAATTAGAGGTTACTTGCTGAGTGGCTGGAAACCCTGTGAAGATCTAGGCTCTGTGTCTGGGTCTAGATTCCTTGGGTGATGCTTCCACTGCCAGGGAGAAAAGGCACAGGTTTTTAGAACACACTAATAAGTGAAATAAATAGATCCCAGATATGTACATACCATATCTTTTCTCTGGTATGAGAACCTATAGAAATAAATGAGTTCTAGAATGTATGATAGATTTTGTAAAATAGGAAATATTCAAAGGGAATGTGGTGGGGGAATGTAATAAGGGGAAAGAATAAATATGATTTGGAAAAAAATAGCATGTATATAAGGGTGAGGGGTTGTGGGTGGGTAGGGTTATAGGTAAAAATGAGAATTAACTTCTGTCATATACTGGTACAAATTCCCCAATGTTGAGTGTGATTGTGAATTGTATATAAAATGTACCAGTAAAGAGTTCAATTAAAAAAAAAAGGAATGATCTTCATCCATGGTAACACTAGTAAAGCAATATACAAAAATACAACATGAAAAATTACTTTTTAACCTATTGCCAAAATCTCTTTCCATTCCCCACAGTAATGAATTCACTAATACTATGTTTGTTTTACATATTTTGGGGGTCATTACTATATTTCAATGAATCCATCACATAAACAATAACCACCATAATCACCAGTAATCAATAATCACCCCTAGAGCATGTTTTTTCCTACCTCTGTCTCACTCTTTGTGCTTCTTTTCTTTCTGTTAGTGGAACCCAGGGCCTTCATATTAAGCATGCTGTATGCCCAGACCTCTGGTTAGTCACTTACCAACATTAGGTTGTATCTATTAACACTGAACTATGAAAGATGACCAATTTTATCTTCAGATATTTTTCCCTTTGGAAGTGCACTGTTTGCCTTAGTATTTGTGATTTGGGAACCCCAGACCCATCCTCCTTCCATAACAGTGACATCCCCCCGCATCTTGTGAGGAGCAGCAGGGTCGGTGTGGGTGAGGGTCAGGCCAAGCAAAGGGGTGGGGGGGCCCAGGCAGGATCCACAAAGGACAGAGATCCATACTGTATGATGGTGCAGGAGCCAGAATAGACCTGGCCACTGCTGCCAGTGGGGAGCAGCCTTGAGATGTAGCAGGGATCATTCTCAAACTTGCAGGAATTTTTATTCAGTAACAAAATTACTAATATAATATAATATAATATAATATAATATAATATAATATAATATAATATAATGGCTAAACAACATAGTTTTGCTTTTGTGCATGGAAAACAGACTTACTGAAATAAAGAGCCCTTTCAAGAGCCAGAGGACATCATAGCACAGCTGGTTTCCAGGGTAGACGGGAGCTGGGCCTCTGGGGTCTGCTGATCTGACCCAGCTGAGGACCTTGGGTGTCTGCTTTGGGAATCTTGCTAGGAGAAAGCAGGGAACCCTCAGTGCAGGCCACCCCTCTGCCTCTTCACCAGACCGGCCCCACTGGTTGCTAGTTGTCATTCTTGCTCACTGTGGTCCCTGGGTCCCTTTGTTTGAGGCCCCTCTTCTCCCGACTCCCCACCCTGCCCTGATCTGACCCCCTTATATTTCTGGAACCTAAAATAACAGAATCCCTACAAAATAGAAATATTTGTCAAACAAATAATTCAGCTGGTAAAAGATTAAGTTAGAGAATTAAATTCTGCTTGTGTAGGTAATTAGGAGTCAGTAACATGTTGAGATCTTTCTCTTAGCAAGAGATGGTAAGTCCCTCTGTGTTCCCATGTCCCAAGTGCTGTGGGTTGAAAGGAAGGAGATGTTAATCCCCTGTTCATGAGCATCACTCTCATCCTGGTCTCATTCACACACATTTAAAAAAATTAACTTCAATTAAATATTTGGGACTGTGCAAAGCATTGAAGAGACAGCAAAGTGATGAAGATGTGGAAGGAAGGGGGACAGAGATGTGGGGACATTCTCAGGACTGAGAGGTGCCCCACTGAGGATGCATCTGGGAGGATGGGCAGGCCGGGCCACTGTAGGTATGGCTGCTGGATGGATGAAACCCCCATCTAAGCTCCTGAGTCCCGGAAGAGGCAAATACAGCTCACAACAGGAGAGCATTTCTCCTCACCAGTTCAAGTTGTATGTCTTTTGCCCTTGAACCCATGAATCCTTTCCTCCTCATTTCTACTTTCCCACCCTGTCCCCACCTCAGCTTTCCTCTGCGTCCTGCAAAAGTGTCCTGGAAAACAGCAGTCACCGTGTCACCTGGATGGCCTTTGGTCTTGATGCTGAAGCAAAATTTTGGGGAAGAATCCCTCTTCTCTCCTGAACACTGTCAGGAGAACGATGAGGGGCCATACAGTGGTCAGCCCCAGACTGCAGAGGAAACAGACCATGAACTCGACCCCAGCACAGTGCTCAGGGCCTTCCAGGACTCCGCTTTTCAGTGAGCACTGGAGTGTGCATATAGCTGCCACCCTGCAGTCCTTCTCTCTGCTGACTCAAAGTCACAGAATTATTTTGTGAAATTCACTTTACTGCTCCTTCTCTCTGCCGATTACACATGTGAGGACTTTTGTGGTGTCTGGGACAGGGGGAGGGTGCCCTACGGAGAGCCGAGGAAAGTCTCTTGAAATTCAGCTTCTGCTATAAGCAACAAAGAACAGCTGTGATGCATGTGATGCAGAAGCCCAGGAGCAAGGAGTCTGTCTTCATTATTTCTGCTGTCAAGAGGAGTCCAGTGTCATCACCTAGTCTCACTGGCCGCCCGGACAAAAAGCACATCTGGGGACACAGGAGAAGGGGCAGAGGTAGCCCTGCTAATCACATCCGGTCGGGGCTGAGTAAAATCAGTTGCTCTGGCCCAGCAGAGCCCTAGCACTCAGTATTTCCTTAGCTTGCTTTGTGGCCAGAGCCTGGGACTATGCTTCTTAAAGTGGGTAATTCTCTTAGTGACAGTGCAGATCAGAGTTTGGTAACTGTCTCTGTTCCCAAGAGGAACCCTCTGTGTCCTCTTAGGATGCTCCACTGCTCCAGCACTGTCTCAGCTGGAACCTGAGGCCCAGGGGTGATAGTTCCCACCCCACCACTTAGGCCTTGCAGACACCATGTGCCCCAGGAAAGAGTGGTCATCCTGCCCAGGGGAGAAGGAAGCTGAGAGAACTAATCATTCCTAAGAGGCCTGGGGCCTTCCTCAGCCCTGTGCACCCTGCTGTGGACTTGACCTTCCCCAGTGAGGACCCATGAGAGGGGCAGCCTGGGCCGTGTTCCACTTTGCCCTCAGTGGCATCTTCCGCACACCTGCCCTGTGCCTGACTTTCCTGGACTCCTGTTACCCACCCTTTCTCATAGTGACTTTCATAGAGCCGGGTGCTGCCCGGGCCACATGTTTCCATTTGAATTCTAGCTCCAGCACCTGCTCCATCCATGGCTTCACCCAGGGGAGTCAGACAACTCAGTGCTGCTCTCCTAGGCCGCACTGGGGGCCAAGTGATGGGAGAGGCATAAATCTGTCTCTGGGATTGCTCAAGTATGGACAGAAGGTGCTGTGCGATCTTGCTGAAGGGGTGAGGGGCAGGGACAGATTTCAGGGTGAACTATTGGCTCATGTGACTGTGTTCAGAACCACTCATGACAAGGAAGCTGCTGTGTTCCCATAGCAACAATAACCTGTAGGGCTCATCTTGGGGACCGTGCCATGTCAGGGCCATGGACTTCCTGCCTCCTATGTCTGAGCTCAGCAAGGCCTTACCCAGCTTCTGGGCTTCCCCCTGTGTCCCCTGCCCCTTCCTGTCACATACAGTTCTAGGCCATACAGCTCAACTCTCAGAGGCTCAGAGGACAGCAACACAGGTGTGAGAGGCCACTGCCTGCCTGCTTGAGTACAGGGCAGAGGGCGCCCAGCCTCCCTTCAGATATGGCATGGCTAAACTTGGGACGTTAAAATGCTGATGACACTGTGATTTTCCATTCTAGCAATTCGTACTCTTTGCTTCAAGCTGGTATTTATCAATGCTAAGAGTAAGGAAGCTGTGGAGTGTCCTCATAACAGATATTCCCATGGGAAGCACCAGGCCCAGCACTCTATTCCTCAAGCCATGACAATTGCTGCTGATTGTAGCAACCACCAGAGCACTTTTGCAGAGCACTTGCTGGGTGGCGACCACTCCTCTACAATGTGTTGTCTCATCAATCCTCATGGAAGCACCAGGAGGGAGGCACTTTAATACAGATGCTTCAGAGGAGAAAAGTAGAGCCCAGAGAGGTTAAGCAGTTTGACCAAGGCCACTCAGGGTAACTACATGAGATGGACACTGGTTTCAGGTTGAGTGCCTCTGCGATTTGGTTTTCAGGGGAGTCCCATATGTCAGAAGCTTTTTTTTCTTTGGCAGGGGTCTCAGTAGTGTAACATGTACTGTGAGACTCAGAGTAGTGGCTATGTGGAAAGGGCCCTGGATTTCTTGTTCATCTCTTATTCCTGCCTGCCCTCTTCCTCTCACCGGAAACTGGCACCTGTCAATGGTGCCAGTCTTGTATTCTTCCTTTGGCCAGATGGAAAGATAATTAATGTTTAGTGTGCGCTTTTAGTTATAAGAGCTGGCTCGCTTCCCTGTGGCATTCTATCTCATGAAGCTGTATTTACATTTAAACTAGGATATCTTTTTATAGGTTAATGGCATTTCTGAGCACTTAAAAGTTGACTTATAGTTTTTCTGGTTTTGAACATCATTTGTTTCTACTTCCCTTGGAAAATTATTATATCAGCTCACTGGAAATGTCATAGGCAATATTTAAAGTCTTTTCTGTACCTTGCAATCTCCAAAAACACATGGAATATGAATGGTGTGAAGATAAGAAACAATCTCTTGATAAATGTAACTAGAATGGTTTTGTGACATTTAAACCAGGTTTTAATTATTAAATAGTTATGTGGTATTTCAGTACACTTCTGCTTTTTACTGTTTTAAAAACTTGATTCCACACAGAATGGCTTATCAAGATTTTAAGTAGTTTCAAATAAAGAGCAGACTGCTGTGTAACCACTGTCCATCTCTCCAATGCATCATCAGTGTAGAAAGGTGGATGTGTTCAGGGTGTGTGATGTGAAAGCCCCGCTACTTTCCTAGCTGAGGACAAGTGCTGAGGTGTGTGTGTGTGTGTGTGTGTGTGTGTGTGTGAGAAGTTTAGTTACACAAATGATAGAGCCCAAGGATTGGATTCACTCCCAGGTGGCTGATTCCTGTGGCAGAGTGCTTGGGGAGCTGCACATGGCTCTGGAAGGAGCGGTCCCTGTTCTGCCACCAAACTGGCTGCCAGGACTCCCATGAGACCTTGGGCAACCCCTACTTCCCCTGGGTGTTCGCACCGAGAACCTGTGCTTTTTCGAGTGAGAGCCTAAGGAGCATCTCAACCCATCATACATGTTTTACATAATATCTAAATTCACAGCATCTCAGCTCACACATGAAGCTGTTCACAGAAAGTGAGATATGGCTCTGAGAGGCACTCCGCTCCTCATAGCGCTCCCATAATCCTCTTGTGATCTCTGTGCTTTTCCATATGAACATCACACAGATGGCTCCCAATTTACCATGGGGGAGTGTGATTTTTTTCAACTTTAGGATGGTACAAAAGCAGGGTGTGTTCAGTGAGAGTAGTTAATGTTCTGCATGTGGATCTGTGCCTGGGCTGGGTATGAACCATCCCATGCTCTGGCCAGACTGGACGGCCCACAAGCAGGAAAGGAACTAGTGAGATGCTTTCATGCATCCTGTGGTCAGCTTCGTGTGGATGCAGAAATTCAATAAATTGTGTGACCTATTCAACATTTTACTTTAAAAACCAGCTTTGTGGTCCTTGACTTTGCAAGCTGTGGGCTGAACTAAGTTCTATGAGCATGTTTAAGATGGGCCAGGCTGAGGTTGGATGGAGAAATGAATTTTCCACCTAAGAGGTTCTAATGTGCTGACAGGGACCTAGCCTTGCTGTTGGGCAGGTGGGAACTACCTAAACTCCAGCACCTGCTGTTATTTTTAAAGTGATGGCAGCTTACGGCACCCAAAGTGATGAGAGGAAGGACAGGGAGTGCCAGGCTTTGCTCCTAACAATGCTGAAGTCTTGCCTTCACACCAGGGGTGGTGAGGGTTTCTCCTCCAGTTGAGGATCTCTGACTTGGCTGTTGCTCACCTTAACTGAGGCCCTTTCTTGGGCCCACCAAGTTCTGAGCTGGCTCAGCATAAAGCAGACCCAAATCCCACCCAGCCAAACTCTGAACCACTCTTCAAGCCTGAGTATGACTTGGTAACCTTTCTGAGGCAGGCCAAGCTCCCGTGAATGTGTGGTTTTAAAGTAATAATCCTTTTCTGGGGAGTTTGTTGTAGAAATCAAAGAAAGTGTTTAAACAAAACTTTGAGATCTCTATCGCTGCTTGCAAGATAAAAGTCACCAGTTGACTTAGGCTGGACAGGTCATACTCTTTCAAGTTTTATCCAGGAAGTGGTCCTTTTTTTTTAATGAAATTCAGTGGAAAAGCAGAGAGAAGGGCTGGATTTCTGGCCTGTTATTAAAAGAGAAAGGAATAAAGTGTAGGGAGATGCCCTCAGAGGATCTTTGATAAAAAGTAATATGGGGAAAAGATAAGAGTTGGGATGCAAGAAATAAACATTAAAATCACAGATTGGAGATAAGAAATAGACATTTCTTTCTTGGCTTTGGGCAAAATTTAGTTGGAAGGGAAAAACCATAATGAAAATTGATTCTTTCTGTCTCTTGTTCTTGTTTGTCTTTTCTTTCTCTGTTTTATTTTTTCCTTTCTACTGTCCCTTTCCTAGAGAGAAGAAGTTTGAAACTCGAGTGGATTAGTAGCACCTGTGGGTGTTGATTCACCCCCAGCCTTGACCCAGTTAACGGCAGAGGAAAGACGGCCTGGGAGAACCTCAGACCCCTCCTGGCCACAGCCTCTGCTCACCCTGCCCTTCCACCTACAGAATACAAAGAGCATATTCCCAGCACACCCACTGCAGTCTGTGGGCATGTTTAGGGTCGAACTTATGATTTCACATTTCCCTATATGGGAGATTTCCTACCTGAGTGGCAAAGTGCAGCAGAGTCCAGTGTAGTCTTTATGATATGGAGCTCATCCATGTCTTCTATCATTTTACTGTCCCTGACACCCTGAGGAGGGTGGACACAAAGACAGGCTGGTGTTGCAACCATGGCTGTGGTCCACTGAGGCCGCAGGAGGCTGGATCAGTACCCTGAGGTTGTGAGGTCCAGCTGTGGAAACAGGGCCTTCCACAGCTGCTCTGGGGCTTGTCTGCCAAGGGAACCAATAGTTCTGTCATGATGGGGAGGCTGAGCATCCTCACCTTGACCTTAGATCACCAATCTCTTTAAACCGTAGGAGACAACAAGAGTTGGACCCAGGCTGCTCCATGTTCCCGTGTTTACAGTGTCCACCCTTCATTCCTGTGTTCCCTCCACCCCAGGTGGTTCCTCCTCATTCTCCAGCTCCACCTATGAGTTTTCATCAGCCTCACCTCACTTCCATTTGATCTTTATCCTCTGTCCTCTCTTTATAGCTGATTTCTTTTTTTTGAGATAGGGTCTCATTTTATAGTTCAGACTGGCCCTGAGCTCACTATGTAGCCCAGGCAAGCCTCGAACTCAGCAACCCTCTGCCTCTACCTCCCGAGTGCTGGGATTACAGGCATGAGCCACCATGCCCAACTCTTTATAGCTGATTTTTAGACAGTGGATAACTATTGTCTGTCTTTGATGTTAAGATGGAGGTACCATGAACGCCATGCAAATTGGTCTCCTGTCTTTGAATTGCTGAATCTTCTGTATCCCAAAAGCACAGCTGTTGCACATCAGGAGCTCTGGCTGCACCTGAAGACCACACAGAAGAAGGAATGTGTGTCCCTGTGCTGACGTTATCAGCCAATGAGTCAAGACTCTCATGAAATGATGAAATCCTGCCCATCCTTTTCCTCACTTGGGCAGAATGTACATATCTGAGACAAACTGAATTCAAATCTTGGCTCCAGTAGGGTGATTTGGAACCAGTCTCTTAAGCTCCTCAAGCCACATCTGTTCTGTCAGTGTAAGGGGACAATGGGCCCCACCTCAAAGGACAGTGGGATTAAAGGGGGAAAACTGACAGTATGACCATTAACTGGTGTCAGATTCTACCACTCTGTCCTCAGGAAGTCAGCATACGATGAATCCAAGTGCCAAGGGACCTTCTGGGACCCCAGGGCTGGGACAGACCACGGGAAAGGCAATGCCACCAACAGCCAGATATTCAGGATCTCTGAGGAAATACAAACTGCATGGCTGAATGGGATCCCCAAGATGTAGAGGATAAGATCTTGGGGAGCTGTGGATGTGCTGGGCATGTTTTGAGGGAAAAAAACACTGCAGAGCTGGATTAGTATTCATGGATATTTGGATGGCCATCCACATGGGTACCTGGATGTCCATCCATGTGTGATCACAGTCCTGGCATGAGCACTTAAAAGCACAGAACTTTCTCTGGCTGGAGCTAGAGGGTCTCAGTTGATAGAAAGCTGGGGAAATTCGAATCCCGAGAAGGATTCAACTCACCTAGGCCCGTGAAGGAAGCAGAGAAGTGAGCAAAGAACCTGGAGAGCACAGCCCAGCCCAGCTGGGGCAGGAAGGCAGAGACTCAGCCTTGCAGACACAGGGCCACATCTGACAACCACTCTGGAAACTTTTCTCTGGATTCTCACCCAGAGCCCTATAAGAAACTCACCCTCATCACATTCCCACACCAAGTTTCCTATAGAAATATTCCACTCTATAAAAGCTGTCCTACGTTCTAGAACTCATTTGCATCTACAGGTGTTCATGCCAAAGAGAAGATCCGGGAATTG
>PVIC010039692.1:0-16998 GCA_004025085.1 Thryonomys swinderianus | reverse complement strand
ACATATAATGCTGGGCGTGGAGACACGCCCACCAACAATCAACACCGCATACCACAGTGCCGGGCGTGGTGGCTCACGCCTGTAATCCCAGCACTCGGGAGGCAGAGACAGGAGGATTGCTGAGTTCGCGGTGGCTTGCCTGGGCACCATAGTGAGCTCAGGGCCAGCCTGAACTACAAAGCGAGACCCTGTCTCAAAAAAAAAAAAGAAGTATTGGTTACCTGTAAGACACAGGAAATTGGTATGGAGGAAAATGGATGAGGGTTCCATGGAATCCAATTCACAGGAAAGAAACACACAGACAAGCAGGGGAAGTTCTGTCCTATCTTCTCCCTGCAGCATTACCACCTGGGCTGAACAGAGGCAGAAACCACCAAGATTTCCAATCCCTCTCAATGAGGAAATGCTGTTGACTATGAGGCTGGAACCATATTATGGGACATTGAAGGAAATCTCAGAGAAAAAGACCCATCCGGGTTTTGTCACAAAGATGGCACAGAGACTGGCTTCCCCACCCACCCCCAGCTGTTTCAGACTGATGTAAATAAACAACAGCTTATCTCTGAGGAGAAGCTTAGAAATGTCAGATAAGGAAAAATGGGAATTAAGACAGTTTCACCTATCAGAGCAAAAAGGAGCCAAGAAAGAAATCCTTACCATAAGCAGGGCTGGGGAGGAAGAAAGGAGAGAGAAGGAAAGAAAAAGAAGGGGAGAGGGAAAGAACCAGCAGGAGGAAAGAAAAATGCATTGATAATGAAAGGAGGAAATGATGAGAAGAGAGGGAGAGGCTGAAGAATGAAAAGAATTGTTGGGTCCAAAGAATTTTCATTTTATAAGTTACCCCTATCTGATGTTTAAACTGTGAACAAACACTGTACCTTGTAAAGACATCCTGTGCAAATGTGATATATAATCTGTAAAGACAGCTTGCTAATTGTGCTAATTGTGTAAGGTTTCCTGAAAAACTGTAAGCAAATTGATAAGGTCCCTGGTCATGCTGGTTGCCAAGTAACAGTGATCTCCTGGTAAGTCTGAGGGGACATAGCTCACATAATTTAGTGGTGAGTTATCCCCTAGAATTCTTCCCGCCAGATTCCCTTTGTTAGCCCTCCCACAAGATAACTCTATTTCCTGTTCCTCCTCTACCAATGACCACCTGATAAGTATGATAGATCAAACTGTTAGCCAATCACTAGAAGGTTTAGGTCTCTCCGTGTGTAACATGAAATGCCCTTAACAGTGGCAAGTAGCCATGCTTCTGGGTCTCCAATCCATTATTGGTAGACCTACTGCATGCTGTGCTAATAAAAGTGCCCTTGTTCATTACATGTGTGTGCTGGTCTCCCTTGGGAGGGCATGATAGAGGCATAACAGAATCACAAAGGAGAGTTGACAGTGACCCACGTATTGAAGACAGAAGTCCTAGCTCTTGTGCTATGGAAACTTTGAAAGTCTATGCACCTAATTTTAGAATAATATTTTTAAATTTGTAAAAGTATATACATAAGATTGCAAAGGCAACCAATAATATTGCAAGTAGTTATTAAAATATAATAGCCAATTTGTAATGCAAAATTATTATTCTAGTAAGGAAAAAACAGACAATGGTTGGTCTACTATAATTCCTAGATAGTTAAGAGCATAAATAATATCTTGCCACCTCAGGAAAAATTAAATATATTATGTGAAAATCTGATTTCTCTTGCTGACAAATCCACAGGTGCTGCTACTCCTACTGAGGATGTTGCCTAAATTCATAATTGAATAGAGATTAAAGACAGATTTTTGTTCTAAACTCATATATGAAATCCCTGAAGAAAGCCATGGATCCAATGAATCCAGTGTTTAAAAACAATATATAAAAAGGAATATATCTTCACACATGGAGACAATACAAAAGGAAAATCTTGATATGACTTTCTTTTATATTATGATATCCACAAATATGTCTACTATTCAAAAATTTTATTCTTCATTAAAACTTTTTCTTTTCATTGTAGCTTTTCTGTGAAGGGTGGTGGAAGTTTCTCCAGGAGCTCCTGTGACAAAACAAAGTCCTACCTTTTATTTCAGAGTCATGTGTGTTGCTGCCATGGGTATTTTTGGCTTGGCTTTGATCTGGGGCTGTTTGTCGACTGTAACCTACAGAAGAGAAACACGTTGCCTATCTCACAAGGGCTGTTCTGTTTGGTACATGGCAACTGGCATCTCAAGAAAGGTAGGTTCCCTTCCCTTCCCATTCCTTAACACCAAGGAGGCCTCTGGACTGGCCAAGATTCTAACAGATCTCTTCTTCTCATTACAGGGGATGAAAATGTGAGAACTGATTGAAATGGTACCATCTTCAGAGTTTAAAATAAGAGACAAGGCTCTCACAGTTTCAGAGAGTGGTCAATTTTAATTTCTAAGTGCTAATATTTTAGCATTTGGAAGAAGTAAATTTTTAAAGGATTCAACTTTTTCTGAATAGAAAACTACATTTATATTTTCAATATGAATTACTTTCTTCCAAAGAATCTTAAAAATGCTGACAAGAGATTCTTGAAACACTTAATTCGAAGGCTGAGGTAGATGCAGTGCTCATTAAAATAATGGTAAGAAGAGAGAGGAGGAAAGGATGGCTTTCTTACATCCTGAGCTGTGCGCAAGCCTTTTGGAGTTAGGGGTATGCGGGATGGAGTCAGGCTTAAGGATAATCCTCAATTTGGCAAGGGAATTACCTGAAGGCAAAAGACAGTAGCCAGAGTGTATTATACATTTATGAAAGTAGTTAAATCATTGTGGTTTGGGAGATGAATTTAAAGTTTCCTAAAATGGGAAATGGATTTTCTACATTTGTGCCCCTGGTTCCTCTTCAAATCACAACCCTGCCACTTCAGAAAACATCTATGCTTTCCTTTTATTGCCAGCGTGTTGCTCCTCTTTCTCAGTATCTGTGCCCTGGATACTCAGATGCATATTCATTGTACCAGATGCCTATCAAGTCTCTTTCACGTGTCAGACACCGTGCTAGGGACTAGGGTTGGGGAACTCAACGTGGGAAGATGATGGGCTTTTCTTCACTCAGCAGAGAGGACGGTATGCACCAAAGGCACTAGGACAGCGCAGGACACAACAGCGATGAAAATACTAAGTGTTCGGGCTGGAGCAGCCACCATGAGGCCAAGCACGCAGGCTCCTCTTAGACTGGGCAGAGATTCACAGTCACACACAGTTTTAAGATTTCATCATCAAGAGAACCACTGCTGTCTCCCCTTGGCTCGTCCTTTTAGGTAAAGTTTTAAATTACCTTAAACCATTCCCATCAGCATCTCCCCAGGTTGGGATTTTTGTTCTGTATTTTCGCCGTGTCTAAACCATCTATTTATTTTCATCTGCAGGCTTGTTCAACAGCTTTTACCTTGTAGCAGAAGCCTTTTAAGGTTACCCTGAAATTACACTGCACATTGGTAGAGAGTCTAGAAAACATGAAATATAAATAATTTTTTAATGCTCCCATTTTTACTCCTCTTCAGACTGAATATAAAGCACATATATTCTAGCAGTGGCATGTGCATTTTCCTAACGTTAGTGTGGTTCATGGTGTGTTATCACTGGATGTCAAAGATGTTCTTGACAGAAGTCACATGTCCATGCAAAGGGGGTTAAAGAAACAACAGATTTTCAAAGATACCAATAAGAAAGACTGTTCCTACAGGACTGTACAGTTTATAGAGGACTTTCTATGCTGTTATTTTACTTGTCTCTCTTACCAACCTTACAAGGGAATAATTACCCTCACTCTAAATGTAGAAATTAGAGTTCATAGAGAAGTGACTTAGTAGTAAGAAAAAATATTTATCTGCTTTCTCCTTTTCTGTCCTATGCTGATCTCATTATACATCTTTTCAATGGTATTTTGCCCTAACCTCTATCCTACCCAGCTCCACAGATTAGGGGATCATAACTCTGGTCAAACAAGCCAGTCTTCCATTCTCCGGCCCACAGCAATTACTTTGAGGACCTATCTGTGGTTATTTGGAAAGAAATGCTTCCTTTCTCTCTGTGATCACAATCTTTGGGGAAAACCCAACTTGAAGCTATTTCTAGCAAATTCTCTGGGTCCAGTTTGAACTATATTGTCAACATAAAAAGGTGGACTAAGGGCAGAGTTAGAGGCTGAAGTCAATAAATTTCATTGACTTCCTAATACAAGCTTCTGCTGGTTTCTGGCCAAAAAAAACTATGCTCAATTGCAGGTTCCCCAGAAGGACTTCTTTTCAGCATACATTTCTATACTAAGTTCTGTACTCTTAGTCCACTAGCATCAGCACAGCACAAATACAAGTGCAAAGTTGTTTTTTTTTTGTCACCCAAGTGTCCATCTCTTGTACTATGAGATCACAAATAGCTGTTTTGAAGGCCTGCTCCATAATTTTCCAGCTTTGTAATTCTGAGCAATTTTTTCAACCCAAGACTCAACCTACTTCACAACAATAGGAATAACAAGGGGATCTACCCTATAAAGTAGTTACTGTTGTCAAGTACTTAACTAGAACCCTGTGTGTGCCTGGTAAACTATAGTATTTGTTATTATCAACAATTGAATGAATAGACTTTGAATGGGATAAGGCAGTCAAACATCAACTTTTCAACAACTCCTCTACCAGTATATAAATAACTCAGTCAAGTGTGCAGTGCACACTCACCAGTGTATGCTACATGGATTCCCAGAAAATGGGGGCAAGGAAAGAACCAAGCATTCTGGACTTAGGGCAAAACCTACTTCTGATGCTAACAATGTCTTATATTAAACCCTGGTGATATAATAAAGTAATAAGACAAAATGAATGTTTGTTGAGTATCTGCCAGGTGTCAAGTTTGCCCTAAGGATTTGATAATCAGTGTATCATTTAATTTCCACATCTGCCTTGCAAGGAGATAGGCTTTGTTACACTGATTTTTATAAACATAAAACTGAAGTTCTAGAGGTAACACATGAAAACATACCTTAGCAATTAAAACTAGGATTTCAAGGCATTATATTTCAAATCCATGCTATCCTTCCATACTGGGCTAACTCTTACAATGAATTAGTATCACAACACCCGACATTTTCACAGCACTTAAATCGCCCCACAGGTAGGGAGAGATGAGCATTCCTTCCCTGCCATAAATTCCAAAATAGAGGCCCCGACACCCCCACTGCTGAACCAAGACAGCCTTGTGCTTATCATTCCTCTCTTCCATCATCCCTCTCCCTTTCTTTCCATAATCTGAACCACAGAAGGATTGTACCATTGTCTCACAGAGCTAGAATGTAGCTACCGTCAAAATATCTACATTATCTTCCAACCTTGTCATTTATTAGCTGTTCAAATAAACTTTTCAGTTTTTTTCTATGAAATAAAAGTAATAATATCTACACACTTCTATTAAGATTGAGTTTATGAAAAGACCCCAAGAAATAACTAAATGCACAACGAAAACTGTATATGTGTTTATTTTTCTTACTTTGTGCCATGGTGTTAATCTTATTCTTTCCCCTCATCATTCCAACATAAGTGTGGAAAGCGGCAAACCATATCCTGTATCAATTCCTGACCCTGTGCCACGTGCACAACTTCATGTGTGGATTTACGGACCTTTCACTGAACCTTACAACACCGTTCCTTTCCAGGTCCTTGGTCTCCAGCGCCAGCCTCCCGAGACTGGGGTAGCAGTTATAAGTGAGGCTCGGTACCAACCTGAAGAGAACTCTGCAGCATCCACAGAGACTCTGTGTCAGTTGCCACACTCCTGCCATGCTCCCATTGTGCAGAAATGACCCTATCTCCAAACTGTGTTAGTGCGAGGCTGTTGATGTGATCAAGTGCACAGTATTGTTAGTATGCGTCTTATTCTAAAAACCAAATAACTTCAGATCTTCATGTAATTTGTAGCTGCCTTAGAAGACAGGGCATCATCTTGTAGCATTTACTCTTATTATAGCTCCACTCCAAACATTCAGCTCTTTCCCATGAGAGGCCTGGCTTTACCTATTTTCAAACACAATAAAAGAACTGCCCTCTCTGTGTTTACTAAATTCTCCAAGGCATTGACTTACACTGTATGCTGACCCCCACAAAGAAATGAAAGCAAAACCAAGAACATGGTGGTCAAATAAAATGTGTAAATGTTGCGTGTATAAGAATTCTCTCAGGAAGTCATTGTGTTGATTTACGTACTTAAAATTCAGATTACAATGACAGTAAAGGAATCTTTTACCATAACTCTTTCATGTGTGCACCTTTTCCAGGTGAGTCAGATCATATTGAGGAATCCTTGATTTTTTCCAGGTGTAATCATGTCCATAGTGCGTCATGTACACATTTACTCCCCAGTCCTCTTTCAGAAATGGGAAGATTATCCTCTCCACTAACGGAGTACTGCCAGGTAACAGCACTCTAACAGGTTCTTGAGACATCGCCCTGCTATTGTTCTTGGCTGAAGACAGACACCCTTCAGGTACCTACTTCCCAGAGACTCCCTGGTCCACTAGAGAACCCAATGGGAGTATTAAAGCCAGGCTCCTCCTCCAGACTTTGAGCAAATATAAGATGCTCAGTTTTGCAGCTTTCTGTGGGGTCAGATGAACCCCTCAGGACTTGTCTGGCAGCCCAGCTCCTCCGCCCCTCCCATCTGGTTTCCGGCAGATGTATCCGTCCTGCAGCTACTGATCCTGCAGCCTTGCTGCTTAACTAAGCCTAGCACTTCGCATCTCAATGTTCTCCTCCACCGACAACCTGCAAACAAACAAAACCAGCATTGGGGCACATTTTTATCTGCTGCAGACACACCCAAATCATGTAAGAATAAGATAATATGAGATCTGGGCCGGAAATTTAGCTCAGTGGTTCCAGTGCCTGCCTTACAAGCACAAGGCCCTGAGTTTGATCCCCGTAACCACATACAATGCTGGGCGTGGTAACTCACACCCACCAGCAATCAATACCACATACCACAGTGCTGGGCGTGGTGGCTCACGTCTGTCATCCCAGCACTCGGGAGGCAGAGGCAGGAGGATTGCTGAGTTCGAGGCTTGCCTGGACTACATAGTGAGCTCAGGGCCAGCCTGAACTACCAAGCGAGACCCTGACCCCCAAAAGATAATATGAGATCTGAAGACAGCAAAGGAGAAAAGTGGGAAAAATAGATACAGACTGGCACGATGTTAGCGATCGTTGAGACTGAGCGATGAGCACACAGACATTCAAGCTAATCTGACTCTTCTGTGTGTATTTGAAATTCTCCATTATAAAATGTTTGGAAAATATCATTTTCCGAACTTCCCAGAACGTCATCTTTTCAAGTACTTCTACTATCATCTTGGGACACGTTTGATGCTCCTTTGTTCCTAACAAGGGCTTAAATGAGCCAGGGAGAATTCCCCCAGTCAGCTGGATGGCACAGTCATTCCATTCATTCTGGGCTGGAGCTTTTCAGATGGGCCTCATTAATGCTAATGAAAATGTCACAGATGCTAATGAACAGCCAGCCCTCTTTAACTCCACAGAGGACCAGCGAGGTAGCTGCAGAGGCTCGGAAATCAATTGTCACCTGACAGCAGCCCTTCCGTGGGAGGGAACCTAAATGTGCCCAGCTCGCTGGGCTGTGAAAATTCCCCAGGACCCGAGAGAGACAGCAGAATGACGGCGAAAGGCTCAGGAAGGCAGCCCGCGACAGCAGAGCCAATTAGCCGCGGGAGCTGCCACTCGACGACCGGAAACCCAGAGCTGTGATTACTTCTCATCCGGAACATTAGCCTTCCTTGAGGCCCTCGGAAATGACCTGGGGGCAGCTCGAGGGGGCCTTGTAAATAGGAAGAGAAACAGTCCTTTTCCCCTCCGCCCAGAACAGGCCGGAGTGGATCTGTTAGCTCCTCGTAAAGGGGGAGACTAATGCTCTATCGTGGGAGGCCACCGGGTTTGTTATTTGGGGCTTGGTCTCCCCTTAATTAACAGTCCCTTCCTCTGAGCAGCCCGAAGGCTTGGGCTCGCGCGCATCATGCCATCTGCTCTGCCCGCCTTTCTCCTTCCTCTGTGCCCTCCCAGAGGGATCCTTCAAGCTCGGAGGCATCAGGGGACCGCTCTGAACAGCATTTGCATCCCTACCTGCATCTATTTTAAGGTTTCCTTTGTGAACCTAACGACCAGCTCCCTCTTTCAGCCACCACGGCAGGTCCTGTGCCGACTCCTCCGGGAGCCTGTTCCTTCTCTTCCCCGGGGTTTGTGGTTGACGTCGGCAGACACTCTCTGCCGTGGAGACCATCCTGTGCAACAGCATCTACTGCAACTTTTACCACCATTCTTCAGGGTTAGGGAGGAAGTGGTTTCATTAGCACTTTCTTTTGGCCTCATTTTCACAGACAAGCTCCTCGCTCAAGGGTACCATCGGCCGAGGGACGTAAGGGCCTCCTCTGTCCAAGCTGCTTTCCTGATCGAACTGACGTGTCTCCTTCCTTCACCTTCAGAAACCTTCACCATTTCGCCCTCCACACTCCACCCAGGCTGCTTTCGGTGCAGGGCTCCTGGCTGCCAAGCTCGCCACCTTTCATCGTGTGTGTTCATGTTCTTTTTCCTCTCCACCCCTTCCTGGCCACTGTCCCACGGTTGGCTCCTATGCCAGCCTGAATGTCACCTTCTCACAGAGACTGTGCTGACCCTTTGAACTGAAGCTACTGCCTGTATCACCTGGTTTTGTCTGCACACTGATATTTTGAAATGTACTTCCGGTCTCCTTTTACCTCCAACCGTCATGGCTGCTTCATAGGGTGAGGCATTTTATTCTTTTTTTTTTCTTTTTTTTGGTCAGGGTCTCGTTTTGTAGTTCAGGCTAGCCCTGAGCTCACTATGTAGTTTAGGCAAGCCTCGAACTCAGCAGTCCTCCTGCCTCTGCCTCCCGAGTGCTGGGATTACAGGCATGAGCCATCACGCCTGGTGAGGCATCTTATTCTTTTATTTTAAATTGAATTCTTTATTGGTACAATTTATGTACATCTCACAATCACATAAAACATTGGGGAATTTGTACCAGTATATGACACAAGTTAATTCTCATTTTTACCCATATCCCTACCCACCCACACCTCCCCACCCCCTTTATACATACTCTTTTATTTTCTTCCAGAATCATATTTATTCCTTCCCCTCATTACATTCCCACACCAAGTTTCCTATGGAAATTTCCCACTCTATAAAAGCTGTCATACTTTCTAGAGCTCATTTGCATCTACAGGTGTTCATGTCAAAGAGAAGATCCAGAATTTGTCTATCTGTGATCTATTGATTTCACTTATTAGTATATCCTCCAGGTGTCTCCATTTGCACCTAAATGGGTCGATCTTGTCATTCTTTATGGCAGAGTAATACTCCATTTTCTAAAAAAAACCCCACATCTTCTTAATCCACTCTCCAGTTGATGGACATTTAGGTTGTTTCCAAGATTGAGCTATTACAAACTGAACAAGGGTGTACATCTGTCTTTCCAATGTGATTTTTAAAATTCTTTTGGGTATATTCCTAGCAGGGGGATAGCAGGGTCAAATGGGACCCCTAGTCCTAGCTTTCTGAGAAATCTCCACATGGATCTCCACAATGGTTGCACAAGTCTGCAATCCCACCAACAGTGTAGAAGGGCTCCTTTCTTCCCACAGCCACGCCAGCATTTATTGTTGGTTGATTTTGTGATAGCGGCCATTCTATGTGGAGTGAGATGAAATCTCAGTGTTGTTTTCATTTGCATCTCTCGAACGACCAGTGATGTTGAACATTTCTTCATATGCTTCTTGGCTGCTTTGACTTCTGCCTCTGAGAAGTTTCTGTTCATTTCAGATGCCCATTTTTGAATTGGGTCTTTAAACTTGGGGAGGCTGATCTGCTTGAGTTCTTTATATATTGTAGATAATAGCCCTTTGTCTGAGAAACAGCTAGTAAAGATTTTTTTTCCCACGTTGTTGTCTTTTAGCAGTGCCAGCGACTTCTTTTGCTGAGGCATCTTATTCTTGATGTTTATCTTTACCCACAGTGCTTGGCACTGGGCCTGAAATATTATAGGTGCTTACTAAATACTTGTGAGATTACTCAATTATTTTCACCTGGTCTTTATAGTAACCCTGAAGATATACATTGTTATTCCCCTTAACAGGAGTAAAGGGAAATTTAGAAGGTGCCCCAGGTCACCCAGGTCTGGTAAGGAACCGCCCCAAGATACCAAACGATGGTCAACTGTACCCACCCTGGGTGTCAGGTCCATGAGACCTGGGATGAAATCTGAGTATGTGTTGATGCATGTCAGCAACATCTGGAATGCAATATTAATTTATCCCTGAAGTGTGTGACTCACTTTGACCCTTAGAAAACATGCAATTTTGTGCACACTATGCTAAAAAACAAGCCAATCCACTAAGGGACAATGACTGGTCAAAGGCAAAGGTGTAGTGGTTAAGCTGAACCTCAGCCCAAGCTCCTCGATTCCTCCACTATAGGGGGCTGTGCTGGTCACAGCTGCCCGGGGATGGACGGCCAGTGGTCAGGCACTAGACTCCTGCAAGTCCCTAAGCCATGTGTCCACAAGCCCTGCTCAGGGACTGGGAGGGCCACGTATTTTAATTCTGCCTGTTATTAAACTGTCTACCATTTATTTTCTTTGCTTCCTTAGAGAAATCTCTTATCTACAGATACAGACATGTGACACAGCAGGACAGTCAATCACAGACCACGCGTGTGAAGGTGGTCCCTTAACATTACATTGCCTAGGAATGTCATGGCCATTCTTAGTTTGTGCAAGAACACTCTGTGATACTCTCACAAAAAGTCACCAAGCACGTTTCTCATATGTTCTTTGGAAGCAACACAGGACAGCAACCCTTTCCAGCCTCCTGGTGCTCACCAGGAGAATCAGAAGCATACCGAAGTTTCTTGTCTCAGAGAGATGAGTTGTCATCCCTAACTGCTTGCTGACTCATCAGTTTTCTCCCTAATTAACAGATGAATCCAAAAGTGAAACGCTGTCAACAAATACCACTGTGGGATTTGTTCACAAAGATGAAATGCCATTATATGAGGTTGCTCCCATTGTTCTTCTTTCCTCTCCCTCTCTCCCTGCCCCTCCCCCTCCCCCTTTTCCTCTTTCTTGAAGCACTCATATCCAAAAAATAAAATCCCACAAAGGAATTCTCAATATCCAGTGGATAAGAAACTACTGTAATGGAGGCAGTCTGGGAATCCTCCAACTCTAAACATGTTACAAAGAAGTTCCAAGGGAAATGGCCACCTGCTTGTACTGTTTGTCTTGGGGACTGGGGTGCATTTCTCTCCTCTTCCTATTCTGTAATGCTTTCTGATAGGAAGCATCAATTACTTTTATAGAGGAGACAAAGACTTTTCAAAAAGAAAGTGAAACAGGAAAGTAAAGCGGCAGGAAATGGCTCCCAGCCAGGCTGTAGAGCCACGCAGAGAGCTGACGTCAGCAAGCTGAGCTGGAAAAGATGCTACGCTTTAAGGCTTGGGCCATTCAAAGCAGGAAGAAGCCTGTAGGTCCTTCCCGTGACAGCAGGAAGACAGCAGGACCTGGAGCGAGGAGGGGAAAAAAAACGATACCCAAAAAAGGGAGTGCTTTTTATAAGCACCTTTATTTGGATTACAGCCACTGTGCTCTGTTTCAAAGGAAGGGTCTCTGGGCTCTGCCTGGGATGCCTCCTGCCAGTGGCCTCCCGCCTCCTGCTTGCCACTCCTGTTTCCTTTGTGCTGCTTTGCCTGTCTCCTGTCAAATGGCAGGGTAGGAACCCAGGCAGGGTTCAGACATAAACCTTGAAGAAAACCGTGAAAACAAGCCTTAAAAAAGCAATAAACCCAGGGAGAGAGAGAGGGGGGGGGGAAGAGTACTCGTTCTCTTTATAAGAAATGGGAAAAGCACAGTCTGAAGAGAGCCAAAGCCATCCCTTGGCTTTCCTACTCATGAACTTTGCCTCGCCTCCTCCCCACAGCCACTATAGTGGACCCTTGACTTATGAACTCAATTTGTTCCCAAGGGCTGGTTGTAACTCAAATTGGTCAGTGAAGTCTCAGCCTCCCTTTCGTGGCCTTCAAAGTCTCTCTGCTGTGTGCAGGCGGATCTGGGTGTCCTTAGAGAGACACTGGCCCAGGATTGCTCAGTTAACTCCACACAGAAAAGGCTGTTGTCTTCTTCCATCCAGAGCTCTTTAAATGTTAGATCTGTACCTGAGACCACGTGGAAGCACAAGTAGCTGGCATTTCATAATTCAAGACTTTGGTCATAAGTAAAAAATTAAAATTCCAGTTATAACCCAAGCTGTTCATATGTCAGGCTGGTTGTAACTCAAGAGTCCACTGTACTCTCTAAGAAAGGCTAAAGGCAGAGTTCCTTGCACTGAACTCTGCCCGACACAAGCTCCAGCTCTCCTAGATCTTCTAAGTATCTGGGATGAGACAGAGGAGGAGGAAGTTGGCCAGCTTGATTCTTCCTGCCTTATACCAGTCTCAAACCCTGGGCCCTACCCAGAGTGTCGGCAGCATGGCAAGCATGTAGGTTTGTTCAAAACGGCAAACTAAGGGTTGTGCTGGAGAAGTGAATCCAAGAGCAGAAACCACAATGAAACCACGAGCTTTCCTGTGGTCAGGACCCCTTCACAAACTTGTGCTGAGCTTTGTAAAGATCAGGCGCTCTGGGCATTTGGAAAGAGAAACAAAAATCCCACAGGCCCCAAGCTGTAGGTGAGGTGTTAGGAGAGAAGGAATGGAAATATGTAGGATTTTTCTTGGGTGCACAGAGCTGCCCCTACTGGGCGCTGGTGCTGTGATGTGTGGGTCACTCTGCCAGAGTTAAAAATCTTGGTCCAGGGACTGATTCTAAGTGAACTTCACAGAGGACCATATAAGAAGGAGAGACAGCCAGGCCCAGAAAGAGCATAAGAGTTTGGGCAACTTGTGTATTCATTTCTTTCAACTTCTTTGGCTCATTAGACTTAACACAGGGAATCACATAGGAATCAAAAATAGAAATGTGTGGGCCAGAGGGTTAGCTCAGTGGTTCCAGTGCCTGCCTCGCAAGTGCAAGGTCCTGAGTTCGATCCCCGGTAACCACATACAATGCTGGGCGTGGAGACTCACGCCCCCCTGCAATCAATACCACATACCACAGTGCCGGGCGTGGTGGCTCACGCCGGTAATCCCAGCACTCGGGAGGCAGAGACAGGAGGATTGCCGAGTTTGAGGCTTGCCTGGGCTACATAGTGAGCTCAGAGCCAGCCTGAACTACAAAGCGAGACCCTGTCTCAAAAAAACCCCCCAAAAACAAAAAAAAAACAAAAACAGAAATGTGACCACATTCCCAAACCCTTTACTCATGAATCAAGACAAATGTTTAAAATATACAAATGATCACAAGTAAATCCAAATTAAAACTACAGTAAGTGATAGGAAATACTTTAAAAAACTAAAACAAGACTGGCCTGGCATATGAGGTTAGGTGAGCAGCTTGCTACAGTTTTCTGAGGGAAACTGGTAGAAGTTTCCTGAAGAAACTGGTAGAAGACATGCACTTACCCAGCGTTGTTCCCCTGTGTGGATGTAGAAAACAAAGATCCCAGAACGAACCTCTCCGGTGGTTTTCAGATACCAACCAGACAGTTCACTCCATTTTCTGGAGCCAAAAAGAAGAACAAGGGTAGAGATTAGGAATGTTTAAGGAAAATAGAATTCCTTTTTGAAAACAGGGGTGGGAACGAGTATTCTTCCACTTTCCCTGAGGTTTGATTTCTTAACCTATTGAGCTTGACCGGCGAGTCTCTGAACAACCAGAGCTGTGTGCCTGGGGAGGTCTCAGCATGCTACTCTGCCTCCTACCTTTACAGGTCCAAACCCAGTATCAGCCTCTGTTCTCTGCATAGCCTTTTCCTCCACACTTGAGGTTTTGCTTCTCCCAAGTTCCATCAATAGATGTGCAGCACTTACCAATAAAACTCACAGATCATTCTACTTCATTTTCTATTTGATTTTCCATCATAAACTGTATGCATCTATTCACAAAATCCATCTCTTAGCTGGTAAAACCACTTTTTGACTGGGATAGTATAAAACCGAGCCATAGTTGACATAGTCTCCACAGCTAAACTAAACTCATTGTACACACTGGGCCATCACTACAAGACCTTGTGGATGAGACTCATTATTCAAATCCATGAATAATGGTTCTTCCTGTGTCTCATTTGCGCTCTAAGTAACAGCCTCTTCCAGACCCCGTTAAAACTAGATGCCCTATGTCTCCCACACCAGAGCTCTCTGCGGTATTCACAAAAGTTAGCTACAGCCTGAACTCCTGACATACAGACTTGGCAGTAAAACAATGCAAGCACTAAAAATAACTCTTCTATGTCCTAGTCTCTTAGAAGTATGAATTAGGAAAATGCTCCCTTTTCCTACAATCAATCTTTAAAGAGCAGTATCTGTGGTTGAAGCCCTCACACATAATGGTGCTGAACTCAGTATTACTGAACTGTGCTCTATGTGAACCACCATGTTGTGTAGAAGTGTGAACTACTCAGTGTGATTTGCTACACAGGATAGAAGTATGAATTATGCAGTTAATGAACACCACAGTAACATGAACGTAAACTACATACACTGGGCATTTGAGGAGTGTCAATTATACACAGTGGAAAGAAACACATAATAGAGTTGTATGAACCACACACACAGTGACTGATACACAAGATAATAGTGTAACTGATGACAGTGTGAGCTAATATATAAAACTATTGTGTATTTAATTACTCAGTGAAATAGTATAAACTATAACATGAAATAATAGGAAATATCACACAGATAATAATATGAAGTACTACCCAGTACAGCAAAGGTCTTACCACTCAGCATACCACACAAGGTCTTACTATGCAGATCATATGATTTTTGAAAACTGTTTTGTAAATCTAAAATTAACAAAATGCAAGTTTATGCTCAGGAAAGCCTTCACTAAGTTGCCTTGTGTTTATAGTTTTCAAACATCTTCCTTTTCAAGCAGCATATCACAATAATACTAACAGTCTAACAGTCTAATAGCCCCAAATGATTACTGCACTGTAACTTCAAATTTGATTCTCAGCTTCTTACTGAAAATTGTGAGACAAACAATTGCAGAATTCTTACCATTGGGAAGAAGAAAATTTACTAGTTCCTTAGCACAAAGCCTTTCCCAGAAATTGTTGCCAAGTGTTCTCAGAAGCATTTTTGTAACAAATACAATGGTAAATTTCAAAAAATTCTTGAAGTGTTCTTTGCTAGATATGAAAGCCATACAGAAATACCAGGAAGATTATTCTGCAAAAGGCTAAGAAGATCAATGTTAGGGACGTAATTTCCTGGTGGTCCAGATGGATGCAAAGAGAATACAGATTCCATGAGATGGTAAACAGATTATAGGTTTGCATCATTCCCCAGGTTTATGTCCTATCAGTAGAGTTTTTGCTTGAAGGTGGGAAGCAGAGTCCAAGATTGATTGTACTCTAGCCTGGGATATCAAGATTCTGAGCAGCTGGTTGGAAGGATTTTGTTTGGGATAATATATAGCTATTAAACAAGGAGACATCTTTAAGGAGTTCTCCACAAGAAACTTTCTGAGTAAGTCAATTCTGGGAGAGGATAATCTCACATTAATTGATTGAATAGACAGTGGGTCAGTTACATGGTGTCTGTCACTGAGGATAATAATCACTTCACAGGGTGCTGTGAGCATGGAGAAATCCCACTGGTCATAATGGCTGTCATCTACAGTTCTTCCATCATGCTTGCCTACAGATGGTAGGTTCTTTATAGCAATAATATCCTTAAAACTTTACAGCCTAAATAGAGGAAGAAACAATCCCAGTTAAAACAATTTGTCCAAGGGCACAAAAATAATATCTATCAGAGCCAAATATGTATTCAAATCCCAGGTCCAGCTCCTACTAGCTATATGAACTTGGGTAAATTACTTAAATTCCATGGCTCTTACCTTCTGTATCTGTGAGGTGGGATAATAATAAAATGTCCTTCACAGGGTTGTTATGAGGGTTAGTAACAGATATAAATAACAACAGACACAACTTATGTAGTGCATCGCCTAGAACACAGTTAACTTTCAATGCTAAGGGCATCTGATGTGCGAGGGTAGTATAATCCTTAAAGATTACAGATATATTTAAGTACCATTGATAATCTATTTAAATATTCTATATAAATATAACACTTTCTTTATTCTGCCATACGCATATTTAATCTAACATTTTTTTTTTTTTTTTTTTGAGACAGGGTCTCGCTTTGTAGTTCAGGCTGGCTCTGAGCTCACTATGTAGTCCAGGTAAGCCTCGAACTCAGCAATCCTCCTGTCTCTGCCTCCTGAGTGCTGGGATGACAGGCGTGAGCCACCACGCCTGGCACTGTGGTATGTGGTATTGATGGCTGGTGGGCGTGAGTATCCACGCCCAGCATTGTATGTGGTTTCTGGGGATCGAATTGAGGACCTTGCGCTTGCGAGGCAGGTGCCGGAACCACTGAGCTAACCCTCCGGCCCACATTATTTTTTTCTAAGTTGAATCATTTTTCTACTAGTTTGAGCTCTACTGAACCATCAAAAGTGAATGTTCATGAATATCTAAGAGACTACAGACCTTAAGAAAATCATAGTCATAAAATAACCTGAGAATTTAAGAAAAATCAAGCATGAGGCTTACATTTTAAGGAGACTATTGAACCAGCTATTTAAATGGATCTGAAGTTCAAACACAGCTGGAATCTCTTCTGTTTTCCCTGTTAAGGGACAATTTCACCTGAACTTCTACTGCAACAGAGAACACATAATCTCTCATTTTATCTTTAATCACCTTAAGACCAACATTTTGTCATTCAAGCAAAATAGAATCAGTGCACCTTCACAGAAAACAACTTCCTTGATACATGTTCATAAAAGCCTCCTTGCTAGTAT